>JAZGTK010004874.1:0-14287 GCA_036877625.1 Ambastaia sidthimunki
GAGCTCTGGAATGCAAGATGGTCTCAACAACCTCAGTTGAGAGATCAGAAGCTACGAGGTGACAATGAGCCCCCAGCAACGGGCCCTGAACAAGGAACTAAGGTTTCTTCTAATTATCTAAGGCCCTTAGGCAGTGCCGCGTGACCTTGATTCTGCGGAAAAGGATCTCTCCTCGGGGAAAACCCCTTGGTTTTGAGCCACCACTGTAAGGGCCTCATGTGCAGCAGGCCGAATGGAATGACATTGGACGCAGTTGCCATGAGACCTAGCAGTTGTTGAAACTGTGAGTGACTGGCCTTCTCTGACTCTTGTGACTGCATTTAGGATCGATTCTACTCAAGCAGGAGACAAACGTGCCCGCATTGTGGTTGAATCCTATACAACACCCAGATAAGTTGTTCACTTAAAAGCACACTTTTCTCTGTGTATAGAACCCCAAGTTTTTTATATGATTAAGAAAAACATCTCGATGTCGAACTGCCACCTGCTCTGAATGAGCCAATATCAACTAATCGTCAATGTAGTTGAGTATCCGGATGCCCTGGTATCGCAAAGGAGCCAGAGCTGCATCTACAACCTTTGTGAAAGTGCAGGGTGAGAGTGCAAGGCCAAAAGGAAGCACCCGATACTGGTAAGCTTTGCCCCTGAACTTCCTGTGCTGAAGAAGGATGGGGATGTGAAAGTCCATGCATCTTTCAGATGTATCGTGACAAACCAGTCGTCAGACCTGATTTGAAACACGACCTGTTTCACAGTAAGCATCTTGAACTTCAGTTTCATGACTGAGCAGTTCAGGAGACACAGATCTAAAATGGGACGCATCCCCCTATCTTTCTTTGGAACAATGAAATAGCGGCTGTAATGCCCTGACTCCCTGTAATGAGGACGGACCACCTCGATGGCCTCCTTCCTCAAAAGAGTGTCTACTTCTCGTTCCATAACTAGAGCCTGAGCAGGGCCTACTATCATGGGGAGCACCCCACTGAAAGCAGGTGGACAATGTTTGAACTGGATCTTGTAACCTAGTTCTACAGTGCTCAGGACCCATTGAGACACATTTGGCAGTACTTTCAAGGCTGCCAGATAGTCTTCTAAGGGAACTAATCTCTCACGATTGGCCACTAGTGTGTTTTGAGTGAACAGATCAGTGCCCTGTAAAGGAAGCCCTACAGGGAGCCTCCGATCTAAACTCTCTAGGACCTCTGCAGAGGTGATAACCCACCCATGCCTGCTAATCTTGGCAAGCACTGGAGGGAGCCATTGTTTGAGGCTACTGTGCCCTGAAACACTCAGGGTGGCAGGGTTAACAGATTGGCCTCTAGAGAGCACTGAGGAGGAATAGACATCGTTTGATGAGATGGGACCCGTTGCTCCCCACATAGGGCTGATAAGGGGACCAGTCTCTTGAGACCCATGCCTGCTGATACTGGCACACACTGGGGGTGCAATTGTTTGAGGAAGCTGTGCCCTGAAACTTTCGAAGTGGCAGAGTTAACAGCCTGGCCTCCAGAGCGCACTGCAACCGCATCCTTTAGGGGGGAGAATGGGTTGCAACGCTCTGTTTTTGTGTGTCCCTGGGGGAGGAGCTAGCACACGGCCTGGGCTGTTTCACCTAACAGCCCAGAGAGAGTGATGATGGTGTGGGAGAAACCGCTGACGATTCTGCTAAGCTCTGGCACATCCTTAGATGTGAGGTTTCCACCCTTATCAAAAACTCTTGGCAGGTCCACTTGATATGCCTGCAACACACCTGCCTGACCTGCAGCCGCGTGTCCCCACATGAATATTGACGTGGCACGCAGCGCTTCAGAGGGCAGTGGCAGAGCCCCCCTTTTTAACTCTAAAACATTTGTACAATTATCTGTACAATTAGAGGATCTAGTATGTGAGGAACGAGATTCCATCTAATTGTGAACCCCACGGATGCATTATGAAAGCTCACTCCTCAAAGGGAGCCTTCTTGGAGTGAAGCGAACACATTAAACCCGCTTGCAAGCAGGCAGTCAACTCCCTCGAGAGCTTACTCAGCGTGCTTCGCTCCCAAACACACAACACGAAAACTGTGTGTATCCCACCCGTGGATAGCTTTTCTATCGCGGATAGGGAGGAACACACGGTCTAAAATGCTGAGTGCTCTCTACCCCCTTGTCTTTTGTCTTTAATTTGATGTTTTCCTAACAAACAACAGAGTTCGAGTTCATGAAAGGGAACACCTGGACATCTGGTTTATAACCTTACACTCTCATAACAATACCACTACACAGAGCAGGCCCTGGCATTGTAGGGGCCCAAAGCAGATTTCAGAATAAGGCCCCCATCCTCCAGTGTACACAAAAACAATGTAACATGTTTTTGTCAGATATGGTAACCCATACCTGAAATGTGATCTCTGCATTAAACCCATCACTGGTGAGGAGTAAACACACACTGCAAGTCATGAACACACACCCAGAGCAGTGAGCAGCTATCACTGCAGCGCTCAGGGAGCAATCGGCACAACTGCCCCCTTCAAACAAACTCATCTTCCACAGATTACATCAGACTACTGCAAAGAGAACAATATGTCAAATTAACAATACAATGTTGCAATGAATACATATTTAAGTAATATGTGTTTGACACAGTGTAATTCCAATTTGCATGTTCTATCAATGTAATTAGTATACATACAAAATAACTAAAAAAGCTTCAAAACACTGCAAAATCTTTTTTTTTTAATGATAGAGTTTAACAAAGCAAAGTTTAAAAGCAGAACACCACAAGTGGTAATAGAATAACAGAAGTTTGTAATTGTAAATGGAATGGATAAATAAAACAAAAAAAACTCTTTGACTGTGGGTACTGTAACAGGTTGCTAGGATGTGGCCTATGACGTGGGTCTATGATGAACGGTGCAGGATGTGTTATGCGACAGAAATTTTGTCCAGAAAAAGAAGTATGCAGGAGAGTAATAGTGATATACAACATGTAGTGTATAACAATGTAAACATGGTTTATGGTGACAATTACTATGTCCTCAATAACCAAATCACTCAAAAAATGTGTGTGTATAAATACAGAAACCAAGGAACCCAACCAGGAACCCAAAGGACTGTTCAGGCTTGTTCAAATCCACATGCAGATTTCAGGGTTTGACATCCACTAGTTGTACAGTAACTGTCCTCTCTTTGAGCTCTCTGCTTTAGCTGCTGGAGATAAGGCATGTAAGATGGAGCTTAGTTATTTTGCTTTGAGAGTGTAAATGTTGAGGAAAAGTCATCCATCATAGCTGAAAGAGGCTTCCATCTCCATGGAGCTATTGGCTAAATTAAGCATTATATCTTCATTAATAATTGCTTTTAAGAATAAGGACTATTTCGCTTTTAATGTCTATGATGTTATAATGATAATAGTTAAAGGGGTCCTATTATGCATTTTCACTTTTTCAAAATTTGTGTGTCAGGTGCTGTTTCAGCATAAAACAGATCTGCAAAGTTACAATGCTCAAAGTTTACTATAAAAAGGGCATATTCTTTCTAATAGAAATTGCCTTTTCGCCATTGTTGCCGCATTTAAGAGATGCTGTTTTCCACCCCTGTACTAAAATCACTTCCAAAGATGGACTATTGTGGGATCAGCAGCACGTTCATTTTTTTATTTTGTGTAATACAAGGATATTGTGTGTGAAACTATTTTTGAATGTGTTTATATAATTGCATCTGATATGTATTGTAAACAAAAGCAAATCACTATGAATGTCCTGTTCTAGTCATGCTTGCAAATGTGCTTCTAGTCAATTCGCTATTTCATTATCTGAACCAGGCTCAAAAGCAAGACTGACACTGTTGTTATTACTGTTTATGTTATACAAGTTGGAAGAGAATCGACAATTGGCCTGGCATGGTAGGCATGCACTAGTGAGGAGTGAGGAGTGAGGTTTACACATACACAGCTTTCACACACTAGTTACTCTGTTACACTTGTAAAGGTTGTTCTAGTTGATCTGCTTGTTGACAGCATTGTTACTGTTTACCGGAGAGCTGAAGCCTGTGGTTATGGTAAGGACATATGAAAAGGGACATTTCTGGTACATGCTGTAAGTTTGTGACCAATCACTACAGACTGGGCCAACCTGACCAATCAAACATTTCAGAAGGAGGTACTTTATATAATCCAGAACTAAACAGAGTGTCATAGACTGAAAACAAAAGTGTTGTAAAAATCTAAAAATATGAAAAAATGTGTTTGCTTTGTTTTTTGAACAATTAAGCATAAAAAACAATTCTAGTACATCTTAGGAACAAAATCAAGACTTTGTAAAAAGGCATAATAGGACCGTTTAAATAATATTTTTACACTGGTATAAACAGGACTGCTAATACTTAAATTTTGCTACTGCAGTACATTGACGTTGTACATGTACATTTGTTTAGGGGTGTAGGGTGTATACAAACTGTATATATGGCACAGTTATGCCCTGCATCTTTTATAGCTCACTTATAGTTCTCTGCTCTATAGAGTGAGCAGACCGTACAAGATTTAATGTAATTCATAGGAATCAACATGCAATTTAGTCTCTGAAAATGTATTAATGCACAAAGGAAGCTGAGAATGTTGGCTTGCCTGCCCCCACGACACCCATGTGGAGAAAGGGCAGCCAAAAAGGAGGCATTTTAGAGTCCTCTGACCCTTTTCACTGTGAGAAACATTTTTCATTCACAATCCAGTATTCTTCTTTAGCACTGCAGTCCGGTGACTGTGTCCTGCAGTCAGACCAGAATGCAATCACTGATGCTCTTTGTCCCGATGCTCCAGCATTCCAGGAATGCCCACATGCCCCACATGTACCTCTTCCTTGTTTTCACAATTATGTATCTGTTTACTTTCAAAAGAGTCTTTTCTTGTAACACGTCTTGGCCCTTCTGTCTCACACTCTTGTGGAAACTAGTACAAAATCTGTGCTGTACCTGAACCCAAGCCATTGTATGTCAATGACGGATTGTATGGCAATGATAGATTCACATTTTATTAGCTTTATGTATGTCAGCATGGAATTGCTGTAATAGTCTGCATTACAAAACCCCAAAATATTTTTTGTCCTAAAAGGTTTTAAAACCTGTGCTGCAAATGACTTACTAACACTACAACATTTAGCTTAACCTAGCTGTTTTTTTAAACACTACATTTTTGGTAACTCTAGTGTTGGATTCTAGTTTGGATTAGTCTAGGAAGACTTCTTCTTTGAAGAAGTCCATGTTTAAAACTGGGTTTATCCACCCTTTATTCAGCCATTATGCCTTGTCCACTCAATGACTCACAGAGATCTTGGGCTCAAACTCTCTCAGCTATCTCTGGTGTTTACGTCACATACCAAACCATATGAATCCATCCCAAAAACCCTCTTAAAACTTTAACGAAATCCAAGCTTATGTAATAAGATGGAGATGTGGAGCAAGTGATAAAAGCAAGAAGGTGGATTGTGCATTGGGATTAGTATTCGAGATATTGCTCTGATATAATGTGAGATCTTGTGTGGCTGCTGTGGGTGAAGGGACTTATCACACAGTTTGGCTGTGACCCAAAAGTGATCTTGTTGGAATGGTTGTTCCAGATGTGATTTCAGTGTTGATTAGGGTTACCAAAAATAAAATGATTTAAAATAAATAAAATTTAAACCACACTCTCTGTGTTTCAGAAAATCAAGCATCACGTTAGTTTAGGCAAGTCACATTACTTAAGCTCGCTATTATCTGTAACTTAACTGTCATCTACCATCTATTCAGACAAATATCAGAATGTTTCTTTTTAAGTTGTATTTAATTGGACAAAGATGATTTTAAGATGAAGTGAAATGATTGTCAAGTATGGTAACCCATAATCAGAATTTGACCTCTGCATTTAACCTATCTGGTGATTAGTGAACACACGCTCTGCAAGCCGTGAACACACATCTGGAGCAGTGGGCAGCCATTCACTGCAGTGCCATGGGAGCCATTGGGGAAAAAGTACCTTGCTCAGGGGCACCTCAGTTGTTTAGACTCTCTAACAATTAGACCACAACTAGCCCCAAATGAGAATAACTCTGTCATCCATTTTAATTTATTTATTTACAATGAATGCACTGGACAAACAGAGAATAGAGATCCAACAACGGACAGATCTGGAGACAACAAGGAAGCAACTTGAAGAGGAAGCAACTTGTAGCAAGTTGTTCTAACACTATAAAATGACCCAAAATGAGAATAAATACTATAAGACCAAAATAAGATGCATCAGCAAATCTAGTGAAAATGCATCACAATTATTTCTGTTCTTTACCAAGCATCTTTCCCCACATTCAAGTGTGTCTTCTATGTAACACAGGAAAACTAAACAGCTTTTACTTACAATACAGATGTTAATATATTTTCTATCTGTAATTCTAAATACCAGAATGTATATGCAAAACCAATATGCACTTATTGATGTCAGTCAATTTTTTTTTTAATTTGACAGTTACAGTGGAGAGTACCTGACCCTCAAAGAAATCATTCAGAGTAACAACATTTTCATCCTCTGACCTAGTGGCATGTTTCTGCTAATACCATGTTTTTTTTTATTCAATTTCTCATGTCCCTTATTATATGAGGTGGCAGCAGGTGTGAATGAGACTTACTGTATGTCACACCTGGTGGCCTCATGGTGCTTTGAATAAACATTACAACATTTTACTGTAAACCACAGATTTAATCATTAGTCTGTTATGTAGCAGCATTTGTAATTTTGAATAAATAGTTTTAAAAATATTTCTTTTTAACCTGAATGTGAAACCTGGGCTAATGAACACATTTGCTTAGCATTTTTAATGAATACACACTACAAACTTTAAAAAAGACACTGTTTGTGGAACAACCTTTGAGATGTATATTAATAGAATTAATTAGGGATACCAGGTTCGTGTTGGTTTATGAATAAAGAGTTGACTGAACTGATAAAAACTACCACACATTTGGACTATTTGAATAAATGGATGTGCATAAGAAATACCTGTCATTTTATGCAAAGGCTTGTACTTCTCTTAGTGGTCTATGAGAGGGTAATGTATTCAGACTGCCTACTAAATAAGTATGTACTTCTGAGACTACGCAACATTTAGTCTCAGAATGATTGGTATCATATTAATCAAGATATGTTGTTCCAGCTTACATGCAGCACGGTGCAAAGAAAACATTTTATGGGAAGCGGTATAAGAGAGTTGCAATACCATAAAATACCTGACTATACACAATGAAAGAGAATGGGAGACAAAGAAATCTTTAGGGCTTTAAATCTTTAGAGTCTTTAGGGCTGTAATTAGATCATTATGCTAAAAGCAATATTAACAATTTACATATTAACAAAAACAATATTAACAAAGACAATACAGCAAGCGCTATACGAACAAGACAAAAAGGTGCATAGGGACTAAAGTATTTTGTAGATAACCTATACAATGGATATATAAAATTTTATGCACATATCATATGTAAACTGCTTGGCTCTTTCCAACCTGATTTATGTCCACTGACCTACATTCAGTTCTTTATCATTTTCCAAAAACTTAAAAGCAAGGTTTCATAATTGTTAATAACACATGAGCTCAGAGAAGGAACTTGGCTGATGTTTGCAACACAGCCTTTTCAGATCAATCATTTCCTACCACAGGAAGTTCCTGTAGCCAGAGAGACTATAGCATCTATTTTCAATGTGAACAGATGGTGGAGTATACAGACACTGTTTTCTGTTAAAGGGCATCTTTAATTAATCTTTAATTTTATATTTTTATTTTATTATGCAGTACACAATGAACTTTGTGAACACTATGTGAATGTGTTTATGTGAATTTGTGAACTTTGTGAATGCTGTACAATATAACAGCACACTTCCATTATTAGACTTGGAATATTGGGCAAAACATATTTAAGCCCTAAAGTAACATTGGTTTCTTGTTCAACAGATAGAAAAATCAATCAAGGGAGTGATTTTGATTTGGCTGATGTTCTTTTGAGCTCTTCACGAAAAGCCAACACAGTTGCAATAGGTGAACACTTTTTATATGCAAGTACAACTAGGTTCTAACGCTCTTAACTTTACTGAGACGTTTAGCCAAAGCTTACAGCCAGACATGTTTGTCTTGGCCATGGGAAGCTATCCGCTAAATGAGCAGTGCAGACTTTGTCACAGCATTACATAGTTTCTAATGGATGTGGCAACAACATTCTTTGTGTTTGTCTTAATTTGTTTTGTTGTTGTTGAGTTTTATGCTTGTGCCTGTGAAAGGCTCTCCCCCATGGAGCACACATGTCATGAACATGTTTTGGGGTAACAGCAGCTGGCAGGATATTAAAGACAGCATGCAATTCAGGCATGATCTAGTCATCTCAGAGACCATGAAAGGAAGAGTGCATAAAAGAACACCATGTTCATTACTTCAAATTACATAGTGTCCTCTCTTATACATTTTATATATTTATACATTTTTTTAATGTATACGTTTTTTTTCCTTCTGATCAGCCACACATCTAATTTGTGAATGAATTTTGTATAAAACTATATATTTAAATAAACTCAAATGGAACCACAAATATTGTCAAAGGCAGTAATAAATATCATGTGTGCATGACAGTATGTGCAAATCACTTCTTTAAACAGAACAAAAATGTAACTGTTTAATGTAATTTGTGCTTGTTTATAAAATCTGTCAAATCTCATACAATTTGATTTAGCTACCCAAGATGGTTAAATTAGTCATTGTGAGGAAAATTGTGAAAAGACAATTAACAGCAAAGAAAAGACAAGAACAGCAAAAAACTGGATACCTTAACAACAATGGACACCCAGATTAACAAGTTCTTGTGTGGAGAGCTCAGTCAAAACACACTTATACAACTTAAATTTAATTCGAATTTGAAATTTAGGTTTGGGATGACATGAGGGTGAGTAAATAATTTAAAAAATGACATTTTCATTTTTAAATCATAACATCTATGCCGGGCTCTTATTGGCTGCTTTTTGTCATTATTTAGTCCAAGTCATCTATTTCTATAACTTGTTAAATTTCATAACTCTTATGTGAACCTTCTTTGTTGTGAAGCATGTGTGTCAAACATGCCAAGAACTTGGCTTAATGCATGTCAGTGAAAAAATGAATTTTGTCTTAATTAACACTGTAGGTGCATTTGTCCTAATGCACCTACAGTGCAGCAATAAGGCACATCATTTCGTTCCTGCTTTTTCAGGGAACAGGGTTACAGTCAAGTAATCCAAGATGTTCCTTATCAAAAGCTACACACAATGTTGCATTTTATTGCATTACCAGAGCCCTAGAAGATGCCATTCCCCTGGTAGAATGAGCTTTGACTCATAGAGGCAAAGCTTAACCACATGCCTCATAGGCCAGGGCAATGGCATCTTTCACCCAATGCAACATAGTTTGCTGGCAGCCGCCCCCTGGTTGCGGCCCCTGTAACAATTGAAAAGCTGCACTGACTTTTCTGACTTGTGGAACATTTCCTGCTCTGGCATAGCAAACACAGCAAACTGGTCAGCAAACAAGGCACTATGACCAAGAGACGAGACCCTTGTTGGTGGACCTTGGAAAGGACTCCCGGGAGCAGAGCAACTGGGGAAAAGCATAAAGACCACAACTGAAATGGTCTTGTGCAGGAGCCCCAAAAATATCACTATGAAAGTGTCCGCCATGAGACCCAGAACTCTCTGAAAGGAATTATTTGGCCCAGCCTGATGCTTTTTAGGGTAGTTAGGATAGACTCAACATGTGCCAGGGACAACTGTGCCAGCATAGTGGCAGAGTCCTATATAACCCCTAAGTACATTGTCCTCTGGGCAGGAGAGAGAATGCTCCTCTTGACGCTGAGTCTGAGCCCCCGAGATCTGATGTTAGTGAGGACAACATCCTAATACCGAAGCACAAGCTCTTGAGACTGGGCCAAAATTAGCCAGTCGTCTATATAATATATAATATAATGCAGATGCCGCATAGACATTCATTGTCCAGCACAGCAACATAGATGTTCAGTGGAACTGAATTCAGTGTTCAGTTCAACGTAGATACCCCCACCAACACAGCAAAGTGTTAAAGTTAGTGCCCCTTACACAGTAACTGGCAGTGTGGAAAATATCTCTACCTAGGTCTTAAAAAGCATCGTAAGATGCAATTCACTGGAAATCGCTATCCCCACACAGAGGTTTTATCTGAGGCAAGAGGTCTGTTGACTCTCTACAAGGGGGGGCATGATTAACCACACTGTGTTTTTGCGCCTTCTTTCTCAGAGGCACTGGACCTGACTGTGTGGCCGACAGTCCCAACCCTTAAGCACGATGAGGTAAAACATGTCAAAGGCCTCTGCATGCCTTTTGGCCTGTTCGGTGGCAATCAGCACCCTCAGGGGCTAGAAGAGCATGTTCCTCCCGCCAAGCACTAGAACTAAGCCTTATGGGTTATCACTACACAACACAAATTGGTGTTGTTTTATGTGAATTTATAGTCTCCAGGATGCACATTTCGAAGACGTCACAGCCGGTTACTTAAGCCAGGTTCTTGCCGTGTTTGACACAAATACTTCACAACCAGTCAAACAAAGAACATTCTTATTAGTGTTATGAAACACATCTTTGAGTGTAACTTTAGATAAAGAACTTTTCAGTCAAGTGATCCTAAACTTTTGACCAGCAGTGTATATTATTTACAAACAAATTGAGCTTGAGAGAAACATTGCCTCCACACAGCAAATTGCACGTAGTTATTGCGGCATTGTTAAGCGGTAATGAGAGAATGGAAGCTTTCAGAAGTGCAGTTTGTGTTCCCCAGATGCTATAATGTTTATTATGCTGCACCACTTTGGCCAGAAGCCACAGACTGTATGATTTAAATTAAATGGTTAGCACTAGTAAAAAGTTTACAGCCCTTTATATGGTGATTTTCCTTTTTTCTTCCCTATTTTCTTTGCAGGATAAATGATGGGTTGCATCATGTAGAGCAGGAGTTTTTAAATGTGTCTAAGAGCTGGCGTAGACAGACATGTTGTTTGTTACCATAAACGCTTGTTGATAGGCCAGTGTCCTGCAGTGTTATGCTAAATAAACTACTATAAACATCTGGCAAGGACTAAAAAAGTTATTTGTTGTTATGTGTACCAAGCTTATATGAGTTATTTCATATTGTATGAACCAGCTTGCGACGTACTGTATAAATCTTACACCAATCTTAATAAGGTAGGTCAAGTTGTTTTAAATGGTATTCTTTTATTAGGGGGAGATCATGTCTTGATTCCGATTTCACTTTGACTGCAAACTCTTGCAAACTTAAACAAACTTAAAAACCCTAGTTACCACATATCAACACATTTTATCTCTTCGATTGTGCTTGATAAGGTTTAGTTCAGTTTACTGTCAAAATATTATTTATAATGTAAATAGAATGAAAATATACATAAAGAATTTAAAAATTAAATGAGCAATACACAATAAAAAAGCTGTTACCTATTTCAAAGGAAGACACAATAAAAACATTGTGTGTGATTACAGGGCTGACTATAGTTGCAGTGGCCTGCACGGCTTTTGAGTGTTGGTTTAATACAGGGTTTTGAGTGGCAGTCACAGGTATGACATGCAGAAAATATGGACATGCAGAAAAAATTTAAAACATCATAAAAAAGTGACGTTTTTGTCATTCCCGAAATGTGACCTCAGCATTTAACCCATCACTGGTGAGGAGTGAACACACACTGCAAGTCATGAACACACAAATCCCGAGCAGTGGGCAGCTATCACTGCAGCACCCGGGGAGCAATCGGGGGTTAGGTGCCTTGCTCAAAGGCAATTAAGTTGCTATCTGCCGGCACTCTATCGCCAACCTACTAATAACAAGCCCGACTCACTAACCAGTAGGCCACAATGTCCCCTCAAATTTAAAACATCATCTATCTCTGATTTACAGTGAGCAGATAAGATCCAAGAATTTACAATATATTTATAATAATGCTATAGTTCTGGGACTGCTTGAGCTTCCTGTCTTCTACCACTAAACATCTACTGTACTCTGTATACACACACACACACACAGTGTGTGCAGAAAATCCCTAAGCATGCACTTTCTGTTTTACTTGTTAGGAATGTACAGAGATGTTTTCTCTTCGTAAGACACTTCCTCCCGACTGCTTTGAAGGAGCGGCTCCTGGTTTCTAGGTATTCTGTTTGTTTCACACTAGCTGCATTTACATGGACACTAATAATCCGATTGTAATTGGACTAGAAGCACATTCAGATTTAAAAAGTCACATGTAAACACGTCAATCAGAATGAATTGGCCAAAACCGATTAAAATTTCATTCGGATCGTGAGGGGTGGTTTAAACCTTTTGTAATCCGATGGAAAGGACATGTAAACACTTCATCGGTTTGAAAATTAAACCAGACCACGTACAAATCGTGTAATGACGTATGACGCACAGCGTGTCATTCTAAAATTCTCCTTCCACTCCTCGTCTGTGAAGTGGTGTAAGACGACGTTGTCCCACCAGTCCTTGCTTTGGACTCTCATCCAAAGACGCCTTGTTCTGGGCTCAGGAAGGGGCATTTTAATTGCTTTATAAATACACGCAGTACCGCAAAAAACATCACGCGCTCGTCGGCTTCTAATTAGCAGCTGATATAGGCAAATGTTAAGTCTGCTTTTTACAACAAAAAAAAAGAAGCGGTGGCAAGAGAGTGGCGGGAAACGTGTATTCGTGCACTTGTGCGCATGTCAAAATGATCAACTCCGATTCCGTCATGTAAATGCGCTCATCAACCCGATTACTTTATTCAGTGTTCTTGTAAACACTGCAATCGGATTAATCAATCTGATTGATTTCATTCCGATTGAAACAAAAAAAGTGTCCATGTAAACGTAGCTAGTGTCACGATTGCTGCAAGTGGGCTTCTGGAGCGAAGGAGAGAGACAACTTGGAATATCCTTTTCAAACGTTTAATATAACAATCCACACAGGAAACAAGGAACGAGGAAACCAGGAACGTAGAACACCCACACAACATTAACGATGACACTTAAAGTTAAGACCGGACAAGGAATGTTAAACAGAAACCAACTTAAATAGGAATACTAATTAATACAGACAGGTGAATGAAATTAACTAGACAGGCATAGGAAAAAACAAATATGGGCAAAAACAAGGGAGAAACCAACCAGACAGATCATGGGGAGTGAAAACAAAGCTAAACCAAAACACAGTCTGACAGGGGTGTGACACACACCATGCATTGCTTTCTTCAAAGTCATGTTGTAAATGTGATTCTAGAACTCTCCTATACAGTAAAAGACTCATATATATTATTATATAATAATAATAATAATTCATGCTTTTGAAAAATAGATGTTCCCTTTCAGGAACTCGAGCTGCGTCGAAACGCTATGGGAACGCTTCCAGCATTTATAGGCTCTGAATCACGTGTCAAATCATCCAATCCGGGGACGATACGCCACAGGCGGGTAACGTCACGACCAGAAAGCTATAAAGCATGTGCGTTTGTGCACACCGGCAGCTTCTGTCAAGCGCTCTGTGTGAAATTGTCCGATCTATGTGTTTGTCTTTAGCTTTGCAGAAGTTGTCTTGCGTGTTTGTCTTTATAAAAAAAGATAAACATGCCAGAAGCAAAAGATAAAACAATGGGGGTAGAGCACTTAGCGTGTGCTCTGTGTTCCTTCTCACCCGTGATAGAAAAGCTCCCGGGAGGCGCTCTTTGAGGAGGGCGCTTTCATTTGTGCTTCCTGCGGTGCTTGTTTCGCTTCTGCTGTGGTAGAGCGGCGAATGCATTCGCGGGGTTCACGAATGGATCTAATGAAGGGAATTGAGACGGGACAGTCCCTATCTCGTTCCTCACATACTAGATCCTCTAATTGTATAAATAATTGTACAAATGTTATTTGAGAATAATAAGAATAATAAAAGATGTACATAAATCTTCATATTCACTATCCCTGTTATTTAATGTCCCCCTGTTATGAGGAGCTGCTGGAGGTTGTTACTCGTGCTGTGGCTAAATTAAACATTGTTTTGMCCGCCGAGCATAAACTGTGCAACAAGGAGCTTTCCTGTGTAGCCAGTCTATGCCTCCATGCAGGAGCCCTCTGCTTTTCCCTGATCTGCACACTGAGGTATCCAATTCATGGGGAAAACAATACCTGTTGCACATTTTTAGTCCTGCCGCTATGCATGTGGCGGGGCTGAGCGAGCATGTGTATAAGACACTGCCTCGGGTTGAACAGACGC
>JAZGTK010004875.1:0-23505 GCA_036877625.1 Ambastaia sidthimunki
TGTGTGTGTGATGATAGTGGGATCAGCTCACATAATTGGGCATGAGAGGAGGATGTTAATTAATGTGACGCCTGACCTACTTCCACAACAACACATATCAGCTCTCTTTCTCTCTCTCTCTCTCTCTCTCACTTTCTCTGTTTGTGTGGCTTGGAGACAAGAGCCAGTCTTCATACCAACCTTCCTCTGCTGGTTAACCACACTTTGCCATGTCCACCATACACAGACAGAGAAACATACAAAAATACCATTCCAACCATCTGAGCCAGTTGTTAGGGGATCCATATGTATTTTTTAGACATAATAGATTTAGATAAAAAAAACTCTCTTTATTGAGGAGAAAGTGAATAACGGTTTGAACTGTGTGGGTGGGTAGACGTTAAAGGAGAAAAAAAGAGAAAACAGAGCTCCCCAGTCTTGCAGCTTTGAAGTCTGTTAACCACTCTGGGACCCTTTGAAACACTGCCTCAAATTCCCGAACTGTTCCTGGCACACACTTCAGTGTGCACACATACCACTCCTTCTTACCAGTGGACGGGAAAGAGTAAGATTCTCACACACACGCACACACACACACACACACACACACACACACACACACACACACACACNNNCGTACATTTTGCATTTTCACAAAACATATTTACAGATTTTAAATGTTCTCACATGTCCTGTACACACATTCAAATACACACCTGAACTTGGAAGGAAAAATCAGCTGCCAAGCTAGTGTTAACTTGGCAGAGGGCTTAATTTATTCAGCATTCATTCCTCCCACAGCTGGGCTCTATGTCCTCAACCTTGCAGAATATAGAACCATAGAACCGCACTGGACTACGTCAAAAATGACCAACTAGCATCGTCAGTAAAGCTCTCGACACCTTTAGTCCCCTGCTGATAGATTCTTTTGTATCGGTCCATGTGTTCACTGAGAATTGAATCGTTGACCTTGGCATCATTAACGTTGTGCTCTACCAGCTGATGCTTATAGTCTGACAATGCAGATTTTTAAGTTTATTACTTTTGTATATTCTTTAAAATTTACTTATTTTACCTTGGCAGTCCTCCAAACTTCATTTCAGCAATTTTAAAACAATACAACTCAGTCCTGGGGTAGACACAGGGGTTTGTTTGTATGCATTTTTCCTCTGCAATTCCCCCAAAACCACATTCTCTACCATTTGTATACAGCCCCCCCACCTTGTACAAGCACACCTTGTTTGTGTATTTAAAGTGCTATGTACAATACCAAGAATTCAGATCTGTTGGTTCATATTGAATAATGAGGAGGGAAATGGGAGAGATGATTGGGAGAAAGAGGAACAAAGAAATGTGGAGCAGTGTGTTGTTACAATGTTCTGTTCTCTCTCTCTCTCTCTCTCTCTCTCTCATTTCTCTCTCACACACACACACACACAAACACACACAAACACACACACACACAGCTTATTCATGAAACACATGCAGAGTACACTTCTGAAAACAGCACATAAAAGCATTTCATTCTGTTGTGCTGCATCTAGTAGCTGTTTGTGAATGCAAGAACACATCCTGTGTGAACACAAACCTTACAGAAATTGTCACATAAGTTAAAAGGGATTTATGAATTATATGAATGATGAAGTTATAAATGACTGACACAAATTTGTGCTTGTGTGTTAAGAAGGTCCAATTATCCTAAATAACCATGCTAGAACATTAAAAACCATGTTAAAACATTAGAAAAATGTTTCTAAAAAAGCACTTCAAGAGTTCAGATGTAGTTATTTGTGAGCTAAATAAAAATCATTTATAATTATTCCTCTTCAGTTTGAAGGCACAGAGACAGTTTTTGAAAAGACAGTTTTTGTATGCTACACCTCAGTGGTCTGAGAGATACTACTTTGGGTTTTGCTCTGCACGAATAGTCAACAGTACACCAGAACTTCCTTCATGTAGACGACAAGTGTGTGTGGCGATGGATAAACATCAGACAGTGCTACAATGTGTACAATGTGTCAATGTGAGGACCAGCATAACACTTTTCTAAGAGGTTTATCATGCAGCTATTATGGTTATTATGACCCTCTTGTTATTTAACTCTCTCACTCTGTCCCCATGATAGCATGTATTTCACTCACTAACACGCATGCACCAGAACACACACACACACACACACACACACACACAGTCTTTCTCTCTCTTGGAGAGAGACCATGGGCGGATTACTGCTGTCAAAATAGATCAGCTGCTCAGACCATTCACCCTTGTCTAAACCAGCCTGCTAAAAGCATTATGAAACAGTTAATAAACAACTTACACAATCTTGGTAAACCTAATCATAGGTTATTATCCTCTTAGATACTCCACAAAGCTGTCATGTCAGGTTAAAATAACATCCTGTGGGGCTTGTTTTTTATCTAAAATTTTAGCTCCAGATCAACAATCTTACAAATGTTGAAATATCTGCTAACAATTAGTAATAACTTCAAGCTGAACCAGAAACCACATCTGATATAATGAGTATATGCTACACACCTAATAAGGCAGGATTAGAACCCTGATGTGAAGTTTATTTCTGATTTATTTGGAGGTCTATTTGGTTTAGGTTTGTGATATTCTTACTAAATGAATAAATGAACCAACATGAAATATTAGTCTAGGTTGACAGGCCAACACAAAAGAAATAAGCTACATTATGTGGCAAAAACAAGTGCATGAGCCAATTATACAGTTTAGTGGTCACAACACTACTTGACTGCAGAATCCACTGCTGTGATTGACCAATCAGAATTAAGTATTCCAGTGAGCTACATGAGGTGTGTGTGTTTTCAGACATGTGCAGCCCGTTCAAGGTACTCTGTCACCCTTAGGGAAGAGAGACCTTGGGGTCCACCAATCTTCATGCAAGGTTAGCAATTTATATCCACCAATATCGTACATGTACACACACACACGTCCTTGAACACTATCCTTTTCTGTCTATGCTGTATCTCACAGTTGAACTCCCTTTGCTCCTGCACACACACACACACACACACACGGCCTGTACAATTTTTTTGGAAGTTGTCCTTTATGTGATCGTGTACAATTTTCAAAATATGATTTTCCTTGTGTTTTCCATTCTTTCTACAAATCCAGCCATTTCTGTTTTTCCGGCATATCATCAGAGCCTCTGTTTGATCAGGAAAGCTACAAATTCCCAGTAAAACATGAAAATCCTAATCCTCACCACAAAGTGTTTATGTGGCCCCAGGAGGTCCATAACATCTACATGTTCACATTTCTACCTCGACCATACTGAGTGCTATCACACCTCTATGAAAAACAGCTACATGGAATGCAGCTAAAATATTTAGCATTGTCATTTTTCTCATTTACATGTGCATGAGAAAGTCTGTAATAATGTATCTGCTCAAAGGCAGCAATGGTAATGGTTCCTGTAGCTCAGCTCACTACAGTAACCCTGCACCAAGGTCATGTGTTAAATTTCGAGGCAGCACACAAAATGATCACTTAAATGCATAAATGTAAATGTAATTAACAAAATAAAGCACAAAAAGGATCTCTCTTCAGATCCTCTATTTCCTGCCACCTCTTATTCTGTCTTGTTTCTTCAATCCCTTTTTCCTCTCAGTGAGCTGCTTTAATAAAGCATCGTAATCCTGGATGAATGAATTAGGTTAATGCTGGCAAGCGGGTGACACAAACAATATTCTTTCTCTTGCCATCTCACTCTCATGCTCAGTAAGCGTGGACTGTTCTTTTAAACACTGCACACCCAGTTTCATTTGGTAAATTGATTGTGTGCTCAGTGGAAGATAAAGCCTCATGGGAGGGGTTGAAGAGCTGCTACCATTAAAACTGACAGATGTCATGCAAACAAGAATCACACGCTAAGGGGCCGTAGTGGCATTTGCATAGCTTTATTAATTGTTATTTAAAGGAGAAACAGAATTAAACACAAATGTGTTGTTTCTTTTACTCAGCTTCTTTTCCCGTCATTAGCTACACTAAGCGTCATATAGAGCATGGGACTCATATGCTGGAGTTTTGTGATTCAGATGGAAAAATGCTGCAGAATCAGACATCAAACAGAAAACTGCTGTTAACGTGTTATTGGTGATCTATTTAATTATGCATGCCACACTCTCGCCCATATGCTTCTCAGCAAGCATGCTACAGAGGAGGTAGGAAGGGGCGCCATGTGTGCGATGATCCCCCATCAGGGAGGGAATAAAGCAGGACAGAATATACTGGAATCACTCCCCTAACATTTGCTGAATGGCCACATTTAATCCCTCATCTAAATTATTCTGTAAAGTATGTCACTGCAATATGTTAGTGTAATTGTTAGTCTGCAGTCTTTGACATGCAGATTAATAAACGATACACACAGAGGATTAGCGATTGTGTGCATTGTTGGTTGCCATATATTTAAGAAAATACACATATCTGCAAGTACGCATCTTTCTTTCATGTATAATTTCATTTACTGAGGTCAAACTAAAGGAATAAGACGTTTCTGAGTCAAGCATAAAGGCATGAAGCTGTAACATCAGTCTAACCACTGACAGACACCATTGTGTGGGCGCATTCTGTCTCTGTCTCTCTCTCACACACACACACACACACACACACGTAACGGACAGTAACAAGTACACACACACATATGTCGGTGTAATGTCTGCAAGTTCATCAACTTTGTGACTTTGTGGACCATAGTCACTCCCTCTAGTGTGATCCTTGGCCAATGGTGGTGAACAACTGGGTGTGCCCATGGATTTTGGCATTAGATGAGTGGATTTCCAAAATAGACCACAGTGTTATGACTTAACCTGAAGTGCTGCGTAGACTTGTTTGTTTGTCTCCTGTCTCTCTCTTCCTCTTTATATTGATGCCAAATCTGAAAAATACACTTTGTGCTATCAGAACATTTTCTACTTGTCAGGGAGTGGTTGCAGATGTGTATAAATATAGGGTGCTGTGTATAAATGCAGGTTGGTTGTTTGAATGGATGCAGTAAATCAAAAATCAATTATTTTAGGCATACAAATCTCTAAGATGGTGTTGGAGAGCTTTTGTTACTGTGCTTAACAAGAGTTAAGAGGAGGGTGGCAGCCAAATGGTTGATGATCAGACCTTTCCAGTTTCTGTGATTACTGGATAAGGATTTTTAGAAGTGCTTTTGTTAAGACCAATTTGTTAACTCATTTAACAATTTCACTGAAAAGTAGTAAGTCAAAACAATGGGTTGTTCACAAATCCCAGATCACTACATTTTGCTTTTCACAAGTACAGAACAATAACACTTAGCTAATAAAAAGCATAAATGCACAGCATAAATGCACAGTATATACTTAAAACAAAAACCTTTACATAAAAATGAATGTTTTGCCATCTTTTCTATGGAATTAAATCTTGCACTCTCTTCCTTTTGGTCTATAAAAAGGATATATATCGACATTCCGAAATTCTCCACCATGATCTAGTGCTCTGATGTTAGGCGTATTTTGCAATATTTGAAGCATTCTACAGAAAACAATTTTTAGGATGCCTTCCTGTATTTTACATCTGTATAATAATATACGGATATTATGGAAAGCGTTATTGGGACACGGGAGATGGAGGGGGAAGCCTGAGAGAATAGGATGAGAGAGAGAGTGAGAGAGAGGCTTAGTAGAACATCAGTGATGAGAACGGTGATACACAGCTCCCTTACAGCTGTGACTGATGTATTTACCCAGATGCTTTAGACAACATGTTCTATAAGCTACAGATCAGACTGAAAATCTGTTTCTGTAATTCCCTCCCACATCACTGCATTGTTCACTTCTGTGCAGCAATAAAAGGCTTAAATGCTCAGTGTAACTTTCTCTCCCTTGTGTTCTCTCATTCCTCAGTCTCTTCACAGGGCATCTGAAAGAAGGTGGCGAGAAGACAACGACAAATGACTGCACACAGAATGAATGGAGGAGAGAGAGGAACACACCCAAACACAAGCAGGAGGCACTCAGAGAAAACACTGAATCAGCATCCACCACAGCAAGAGCTGCTGTCTAAAAGACCTGTGTGTGTGTGTGTGTGTGTGTGTGTGTGTGTGTGTGTGTGTGTGTGTGTGTGTGTGTGTGTGTGAAAAGAGAGAAAGTGACTTTTGTGTGTGTGGTCCTGATATTCGCTATGTAATGGGGACCAAATGTCCCCACAAGTATAGTAATACCATTAAATTTTACCTTGCTGGGTACATTTTAGGTCCCCATGAAGAAACAAGCTTATAAATCATCATAATTTTTTCCTTTGAAAAAATCTAAAATAGCAGAAAGTTTGTGCTGGTGTGGTTTAGGGATAGGGTTAGTGTAGGGGGACAGAATATAGTGTGTGTGAGGGGTGTTACTTAACCATATATTTAGGACAAATTTTTGAAAACAAAAGTCAGCAAAACCTGACAAATCTGAGCAAAACCTTTTTTGGGGACATCCTAATATGTCAAAATGCTATAAAGATATAGTAAATGCATTTGTTTAAATTGTATAAATACAGAAAGTTTTCTGTTAGGGTTAGAGTGAGATAAAAACTTCAATCATATCAGTGGTCTAGAAAATGTAATTGTTTCATGAGGACAATGAAATAATTAACATGAGGGTTGTCTTTACTCATTGCTGCAGGGTCAAGATCAACTTGGCTAAACCTACTTCCTTAATCTCAGTAACCTTCACTACTACTGACTACTAGTAGTTTACTACTGACAAACTACTTGTTTTAGCTGCAAAATAATCACAGGTCTCCATAAATACTGTTTTACTGTTTTAACACTGTTTTAATAAAAAAGATCTGAATTAATAGTTCAAATTATTCAAGTTAAAATAGTTTTAAAATGCTGCTTCATGTCTTTGAGACACAAATACACATTTGTGCTTTCACAAACATGAACCAGAGCTAGCATGATCACTTTTACAGTTACATAAATCTGAAGTAACAGAGACCTAAACACGCAGATGATAATAAACATGTTAAAGCTTCTATATGTTAATGTATTGTATCTGGCAAGCAGGCACATTAGAGCTATCAAACAGCCAGCCATCACTGTCAACACACTGCTTCATGTTGCATTAGACTCAATCTGACATTTATATAACCCGCTGTAACACAAACACAATGCACAACCAAATGCAGAAGCGTTGTGTACGTTTGCATTTGTGTAATGCTAAACATTAAAAATGAGTTGGTTCACAACTCCTCTAAGGAATTTTAGGTTAAACATTTTATAGTTTGATAAATTTACAGTTGGGTAAATGCTACAATGAATTTTGCTGCTCATCATTTTCTCTGCTTTAAACATTGCTATTTTATCTACTTATACTGTACACATACTGTACGAATGAGAAAATGAGAACTCTTTCCAAGAGCTTTAAAAGTGCTTTTTCTTTAGTACTGAATAAATCTAGTCTATATGAGACAATTACAGCACTTATGCAGTTTTTTTTCAAGAAAGCGTGCTTGTGTGTTTATCACTGAGATACTTCAGGAGCTTGTGTGTATGTGTGGAGCAGCTCCCAGGAAAGTCGCCAAGATGGTCTCGCTCTGTCTGTTTCTCTTTTTCCACCTCTCCTTCTCCCTGTGCTCACACACCATCCTCTGTCTATGTGTATGCCTCTTTCTCCTGTCTGGAGTCAGACTGCTAGTGTATCCTCACTGACACTTTCCTGTTCTCTCTCCCCCCTGGCATCCCCCTCCTCTGTCCCCCATAAAAGATGAGAAAGTGAGAGAATTAAACATGAGCTGCTTTTAAACAGAGAGAGAGCATTTGGTGCAGACAGATTTAATCGTTGGTGTTCCAAAGAAAAAAGTAGCATAATATATATACACACACTTAAAAATAAACAATGAGATGACAGGTAAACGTGTGTGACAGCTGGAAAGCAATTATGAATACCAGGAATATTTAAATTGTGTGTATGTGTGGGAAGCAGGTTTATGTAGAAATCTGTCCACATATAGACTGGTATGTGTGTGTGTTTGTGTCATTTACAGCAGTACTGTAGCCCTTTTGTTCTCTTGATAAAATGCTGTTGAGGGTAAATGTCCTCTCGCTCTTTCCAAGCCGAGGCTGTTCACTATGTGAGGAAAACAAATAAAGACGACGATTCTAACTTTCTCTCTAATGCACATTTTACAAGTAGATCTGTAATCACTGCATAGTGCTGTCTTTAACTTTAAATGAGGATATTAGCATAGCAGCATGACTACTGGTTAACATGTTGTTCTAAGGGTCACATTCAGTCACTATATTTCATACTCGTTCCAATGACTGATGAGAGAAACAGAAAATATGTGAATGAGAACAGCTTTATTGAGCATTCGGCTGTATAAAATGCATTTTGGGAGCACAGACAGCAGGAGAGAAGCAGCGTTTTCCTCACCTTGTAAGTTGCTTTGGATAAAAGCATCTGTTAAATGTAAATGAAGCAGCTGCTCACGCTAGACATAATACAACTATGACATGGTGATGTCATGAATATGCAAATTCTGATGTGATGTCACCTGGTGACATTTTTAGGCAGGCTTTAGCTACTTTCCATTGAAAATAGTTAGCCACACGGGGCACAAGGTGCAGAAGCTGACAAAACAAGGTTCTGTATGTGCACAAACACACACACGTTAGGGTTCTATGCTTTGTGGGGACTTACCATAGACATAATGTTTTTATACTGTACAAACTGTATATTCTATCCCCTAACCCTCACCTTATCCACATTTTGGAAAGTTTTCAAGGAGGCTTGCATAATTGTCCCACATAAAAGGCAGATCCAAGGAAGCTCAAAAAAGAGCCTAGCAACATGACATTTCACCTAACTGAGGTCTAATGACAATCTGAAAAAACTATTGAGAAAAGAGGCCTCAAGATGACTCACAAAGCCTCACATAAAGCCTACCAACCTGCACAAGCCTACCAGTTAAGCTCAGAGGATGGAAGCTTTAACTCTCCAAAGAGAAGAGGCCTAATTATGCCCTAAGTAAGAATAGCCATTAAAGAGGCACATAAGACATCTAGCAAACTTGATGTTGTTGTTTAAGTGAGCTTTAGAAAGCCAGTGGTCAAAAAGGCTCAGATAGAGCCTAACAAGTCTGAACAACTCTGAGCCTAACAACTCAACAGCTATGAGGTAAAGGGAAGGAGACAGATGTTATTTTGTCTCTAGGACCTGAGGACACTGTGCGCATTTACTATGGATCACTTCCCTGAGATATCTAGTTAGCATCTTTTAGCATCTTCTTGGATCACAGCAGAGGCAGTCACTGACCAATGTCAAGTTCACTGTCATTTTTAGATTTGTGCTTCAGACACCGGCATGCTGGAGACATTCTAAATAGTGTATCAGAAGGGACACAGTGCCAGTTCCCGTTTGAAAGGGAGCTTTCTGCTATTTTAGATTTTCAAAAAAAAAAACATTCTGTAAGATTTTTAAGCTTGTTTCCTCATGGAGTCCTAAAAATATCCCCACAAGGTCATAATTTTCTGTTATTATCATACTTGCAGGGAAATTTGGTACCCGTAATACAGTGAATACCAAGACCCCCTGCACACACACATGCACTATTCTTTCTTTAAAAATGCTTCTCTGATTAAATCCAAACCTAGTTGGCAGATATTATCAAACCTTTAACCATCTCTTTTATCACAAAGTAACCACAGACCTTTCAGAAATTCAACTGCAACAAAAATGTCTCTTATTCCACAGAGAATGTTTGCTGTGTAAAGTTTTACTTTTTGTTTGTAATCCCATAAGATTAGTAAGAGTTAAGTGTCAACCCTAAATGTTGTCTTTATTTAAAAGAGCTTTTGTAATTTCTAAAACATAAGATTAAGACCAGTCAGGGCTATGTCTTCAATAAGAACTGTTCAGTAAGGGCGGAGATTTGTGTGTTATCAGCACATACTGATAACACATAAACAAATGTGAACTCTCGCATGCCACGGATCCCTAGATTATGTGGGGAAATGTGATCTTTTGATAACACTAACAAGCTCTGTCAATGTCTTTGTCTGTTGCTCTCTCTATTTATGTACACATTTATGCACAGCTGACCCACTTACAGCTTTTAAAAATGGTTAAAATCAGTGAATGTGCCAAAGTAGATGAGAAGTGTTGCACTCTCCACACCCTGCTGGGATGGCTGCTGTGAATGTGTGTGTTGGCATGAAATATTTCTCCTGTTTCTGTAGCTGACACACCAACCACCCCCACCCACCACCCATTTCAGCCTTGACATGAACGTGAGTGAGACAGAGAGAGAGAGAGAGAGAGACTAACAGCACTGAATGGTAACTACAGTAATGGTTAGAGACTGTCTTTGTGCATGAATACATTCTGTAAAGAGGGGAAGCTCGATATTTTGCCATAATTTAACTCGTATCAATTATCAACCCTCCTGAAAACCACCCCACTGAAAGAATATCACAAATGACCTATTTCAATTGCTTTTTTTTTGGCAGCAATAATAATTCAATGGAGAGCAAATAAAAAAAATACTGATTTGAAAATTTATCCCATGAGACATCTAAGCTTAACCTAATCAATAATGTTTTATGTGTCTTCGGGGGTTCACAGAGCAATGTCAACATTAAATGTCAAACTGTGTGTGAATTTTCCAAGATACCAACATTTACAGTCAAATAATTTGAGAATGCTCCCCACTGTTATAGCTGTGACTGCTTATTTGTTCCTATTTTTATTTCACAAGTCCTTAAAAATAAAATCAAGATTTCCATTATCTTAAGCAATAAAATTTGGCTCTGGGGAGTGACAACTAAATGTTGTGAGGAATTGTGTGTGAATACACTCTGTAAAGACACACAGTACACAGCACAGTTCAATTGATACTCGATACAAATTGAACCCTTATCAAGTCCCTTGTCTCCTGAAAATATTATGCATTGGAATTGTCCTGCTTTTGACCTTGCATTCACTTAAACGCTGAAGTGAAGCTACAGGTAAAGCATCTCCTTTACTACTTTTGTATGTACAAACAGCAGAACTTTCTGACTGACACACACACACACACACACACACACACGTTTAAACAGGGACATTCCATAGACTTCCACTGTTTTTATACACAGCTTACCAGAAGCGAGACAGTGATTCAGTCACAGGCTCAAGCTAGTTTGTTAAAAAGAGATAAAAGAGAATCAGCAGACAAGAATGACAGAGACAGTCAATAAATAATGGAGGAGGAAAGACAGGAGGACAAAAATTTGAGGGAGGAAAATTTGAAGAAGAAGAGCAGGGCATAGCAGGAGAGCAGCTGGGTGGTAGGGCTGGAGAATAGGCAAAGGAAACCGGGAAGAAGTGTGGGAAGCTGATGAGAAGAAGCAACGGAACAGAGCGGAGGGGACTAGGAGGCTGAAAGCAGACTGGGATGGTAAAGGCAGGCTGGACTGGAACTAAGAGGCTGGGATGATCAAAAACTGAAAGGCACATAAATTAGACAAGACAACACTATGGGGTTTTAAAAACCATGAGGAAGACAAAAGAATAATATAAAGGGAATCTAATGAGGGAACAGTGTGTGAAGAGCATGAGATAAACCAGGTAACAAGGGGGTAGATAACAGAATGACAGCTGTCAAAACAAAGACCATGTGCACCAATACCACAAAACACATGCCTCAGAACAAGGCAAGACAACAAAAACCTGGAATGATCAGATCCGAACATGACACTGCAAGTTATAAACAATATAACCTAACCATAACAGAAAACTATTTGCATTTTTACAATTAAAAACTTGTGGGGACATTTGGTTCCCATAACGTAGTGAATACTAGGACCACATGCACACACACACACTCACAGGGTAATCCAATCTGTCACACCAAGGCAGAGAGAAGAGCAAAATGAACGTAGTAGAAAAGAGAGTAAAATAAAGAATGTGGCATCAATCACAAAAAGGTGAGTAATCGATAAATGTTTATTCATGCTTAGAGAACTGAAACTGACTACAAACAGTTATCATCATTAGTTCTGAACTTTTCACAATAGGTGTATTACTGAAAGATGTCAGAGAGGTTAAAAGATAAAGGCAAATAGGTAACTTCTGCTTTTTTCCCTTCCATGAGTGCACACATAAAGATTTCCTCAATAGCCTGTAAGTGTAAGATGTGAGTAAAAGAGAGAGAGAGAAAGAGAGAGAGAGAGGTGTTTCGTAGGAGGAGGGAAACCCCACTTGAGTCAATGACTGAGAATTCAGCTTGTGTAAAGTTCTTGTGACTAGTGAGCCCTAATAACAATTTTGATAATTTTGTTTTCTGTTATGTTATTTTATCACGTGACCATATTTCATGGACTAGAAACCTACACATACATTGTAATAAACAATTTAATCGCATTGATCTAAAATGCAAAGTTTGCTTCATTGTTTTTAGTGTGTTGCTATGGGATTGTTAGAATGTTCTGTGTGGTTGTAAGTAACATTTATATTGGTACACACAACTCCAAGTATGTGTGATAGCAGCAGTAAAACCACAAACTAAAAACAAACATTAATTAATTCAAATTAATTTAATTATTTAAGAAACAACTATCACAGGGGGCTGAAACTGTTTTTGAATAAACAGATTTAAATTGAAGAGAAGGCATTTTTGTGGATAGTAAGTTTGTTCAGAGTCACTCCTTAGTTCGCAACCATGCATGCCAAGACACAAGTTACCACTTCCCCCCCTTTCTCAAGATCCCCCTCCTTTCAAATTTATTAGCTTTTATTGGTGTGATGAAAGAGGGCCACTGGGCCAAAAGAGGGGGACCCTGCCCTCAAACAGCCCGCCAGGCAGGGAAACAGAATGTGCAGAGGTATTGTTAAACTCTTTAGACACACACATTTACACACAGTCTTTCTCTCTTTAGTGTGGATATTTAAACATACACTATGGAGAAAAACATTCCCTCTCCAGGCACACAAAACCAACTTGTACTCTCTGTATTTCTGTGCAAACACAAACACAATGAAAACAGCTTTTTAGGCAGAACACAGAAACAAAATTGCTATCCTGATTAACTAAGTATGTTAGGCTTATCAAATACAAGGACTCACATTCTTTCACTTTGTGTTCAGCTGTGCATTCAGTTAACCTTTGGTGCTTCCTAACTGCCCCCCACCCCCATATATACACACCAGAGTGAGTAGGAACAACCATTCCCTCTCTTCCCATGGTACACACACCACAGGGTGCCCATTCCACTTCACCTCCCAGAATCAAGCCCAATCTCCCCCTGCATGCAGCAAGCATATTTACAGCTACACAACAAATGGAAAAACACATGGCTGTATTTCCTACTTTTTATGCCTTGTGGTTGTTCATCCACTCTAGAAGTCTGACCATAAAACTTCTATTGTTGACATAATCTTTTTTCTATATGTTAAATCATTTGTGGAGAATACAGGCATAGTGTAGTTAAAGAAAACAACACCTTGTGAAACAACAATTAAAGGTCTTAAACTTGTATTGCCAGAAACTGTATTCTATTCATTACATTTGGCAGATCCAAAACAAGAACACTGTAAGTGAAATTCCACAGGTCCTCCAGACAGACTAACATCTAAAGCTTATATTAACATTATACTAGGTATTGAGGCATTTGGGTAATTTCGTGTCAACTCAATTACTGAGCTAAATTTTTTTATTACAAGATACACATAAATAGTGATGAAGACAAAATATTAAATGTCATTGATGAATATTTACGGAGTAATACACTAATTTGTAGGAGGGGGTAAAAATGTCAAAATGACTACAACAATATTCCACAATATTTCTAATTTCTGATTAGAAAATAACCATGTAAACAGCAGATTCTGGTTAACTTAATTCATCTAAAGTCATACTTGAATTAAACACAAATCAAATTTGGTATTCCTATATCTGAGAAGTGGAATATTCCTATATTTAATATTTTGGAGTTTTGTATATGAGATACAAAGGCAT
Source organism: Ambastaia sidthimunki (assembly GCA_036877625.1). NCBI lineage: Eukaryota > Metazoa > Chordata > Actinopteri > Cypriniformes > Botiidae > Ambastaia > Ambastaia sidthimunki. The sequence goes on from JAZGTK010004875.1 coordinate 13,963, forward strand.
TCTGCTTGTTCAAGTAAATTTGTGAGAGAAAGGTATTTCTCGCAGTACTAAAAGCAGTCAAAAGAGAAGTTGCTTAAGAATCAGAAACTAAAAGGACATTGAGATATCTCTAATACTTCTTGAGGCATGTAAGTGCACTTGTAAAAAGGAACTGTCATCATTGGCATATAATGCAACATGAATTCCAAATAGATTGTACTAATAAAATAATGATTCTGGCACCTTTTTCAAGTCATTTTTCACCCCCTCTAATATGGCTCCAAATATAGATAAAAATAGTTTTTATAAAAATTGTTTTATGATCACTCAATATCTATTCATCATTGTTTATGTTGGTCTTGTTATCGTAAAAATATTTTTAAAAATTAGAGATGGGGAAGTTTTTAAATTTTGGTTGATTTGATAAAGAGTGATCCATTTGTAAAACAGCAATTTAAAGTATTTCACATTATATACAGAAATGTAACAAATAAGTGGAAGTACTTACATCTCTGCAGTGAGGCACAATGGCACCTGCTTGCATCCCCGTTTGCATGCGTTGTGGCAGGAGATGGTGTCCACTGGCTGATGTGGGTGGTGTAGGTTGCATGCTAACATTGCGGTATCCTCCCATAGCCAGAGGACCTAGTTTGGCCACAGAAGGATCGGGATCAAAATGTCGTAATGGTTTGGTGTTATTGAAGGAGTAAGGTTCTGGACCCATAGCACCTGTGGTGGTCTTGCTTAGTTGTAGCTGTGAGGATTTGCACTGTGCTGATTGTGTCTGCATTAGGAGCTTGAGGCTGCTGCTGGTTGGCTGGTTGGAAGTGATGGCCTTAAACAGCTGACTAGACATTACAGGTGCTTGATTATTCTGTGAGTTGAAAAGATGTCCTTGTGTGGAGGCTTGAGTCCCTGGCTGGCATTGCCCTGCTGGGCTTGGATGTTTATCTGTTTGGTAAGGAGGTGATGGTCGAGTGCTGCTTGATGTTGGGGCCACACCAGCAAGATAACTTGCCTGAGAACCTTGGATAGTGATGCCTGAACCCCCTGATGGAGCAGTTCCAGAAAGCAGACTATTCTGGGGGCTAAAAGGAGGCTGAGCAATTGCTGGGCTGGCTAGTTTGTCTGGCCTGTAGGGGGGTGAAGGTCCAGTGGATGGGACAGGAGCCATGCTAGAAATTAAAGAGCTCTGGGGGCTCTGAATATTACCTGCTGGACTGAAGGGCTGCTGATGAGGAGATGAGTTAGGCAACTTATCCCCTGGTCTGTATGTTGTAGAGGAACCAGTCCAGGAAGTGCTCTGTTGACCCAGTCCAGACAACCCTGACTGGGCATGTTGCAGACCTGCAGTGTTGGTTGAAAGGTGCTTACTATTTGGTCCCATCTGCTGAAGGTGTTGAGCTCGGGACACCTCGTGCCAGTTGGAAATGGGTCGACATGACAGGGTGGCAGAAAGCATGGGTGATTGTTTCTGCCCTTGTGAAGAGGAGGATGATAGGGTTGATGCTGAGAGTGGCGATCTTACTGGTTTGGAAGGTTGTGGTAGGGTATATGGTGCCCCTGCAGAACTTGCACCCGCATGAGGGGAACTGGCCTGGGAGAAACCAGGAGATTGAGTGAGATGGGCCTCCAGATGTGACTGTCTCTGTGGGGACCTTTCAGGACTTCTGTTACCCTCTGGGTGGACGCAACCTCCAGCGTTACTTGCCTGATCATCACTTTCCTTTCCTAAAATCTTCTCAATGTCAAGCTCTGGTAAAGAGGGATTAGGGTTCTTTGTAAGTTCATCCAAAATCTCCTGCAGTTCTTGCTCCACCGAAGGAGTGGATGAACTCCCACTTGGGTTGAAGTTATTTACCAAGCTTGCTCCAGTCCCTGGAGTTGATACAGGACTAGCATTTGGGGGTACAGTATATGGTGAACCCAAACCATTCTTAGTTTTAAGTTGATTACCTTCTAGACCTCCTCCCTGGTTACCCATTCCAGAGGGGAAAGGGGGCTGAGGGTAACTTGAGCCCATGGACAGGGTAACATCCTCTAGGCATAGTTGTTTGGCACCTCCCTGGGTCATAGACGTGTCAGAGACCCTATTAAGTGATGCTGAATTCTCCACTGCCCCAGCTAATTTCCTCTTCAGGGATCCTGGCAGCTGAGGAGACAAATAAAGACATGGGCATGTTATCACTGCATTTTTTAAATATCTCATATTCTACATCTCTAAAAAACTTGCAATATAAAGTCATTAATGTTTAATTGTTTATAAAAAACATAAATCATATAGAATAGATTTAACCTACTAACAGGCTAAATCTGCACATTCATTTACATTTCTCAAATATATATTTAGCTTTTGGCAATGACTAGACTGTGTTACCATGAGCTAACTGGTCTGTCACTGCCCACAAATTATCTTTGGAATCTCAAGGCTGTGTCTTTCAGCACTCTGTATGAATGCCTTTTTTTTGAGAACCTTGGTAGGTTCTAATAGTCTCTGTGTATTCATTATATAACTTTAATTGTATTTTTACAAAATCAATAAGAAAAGGTAGCAGTAGTAGTTTAGTTCTTCCACAAAACTCACTGTCATTTAGGGGCTTAGTGGAGTCCCACAAGAAAAATGGAAAAGGTGGCAGGAAATAGAAATGACTAAAAAGCTAGCATATGGTATTGGATATAAGTCCCAGTGATACTAAAATCCCATCCCAATCCTAAGAAACACATTCTTAATAGGATGAAAAATGTAACGTAACATTCCAACTACAAAGAATTTTTTACCTTCTGGTTTCCCTCTTTCTCTCTATTTTATGAGGATTTTGACACTATTATTCATTTTTAAGCAACATTTTGAAGAACAATATTGAATTTTGCCTTGTACATATCATATAGAAAAACCATTCCTGACAGCACTCTACATTGTCTACATCTAGATTCCATACACAAACATCCTTTTTTATCTATAAGGTTTTCCACATAGATTCCTCTCCAGCTGGAACAATGGAACTCTGGAGACACACCTTCACTGGCATTACAAAGCTGTTTGTACAGTCCACTCTGCATGTATTTGTTTGAAACAGAGTTTTTGAAAGGAAGTGTCTGTGCATGTGTTACAAAATATGAATTAATGCTGCCTTCATTTTAGAGCCGGTATTTTCACTGACACACACACACACAAACACACACACACACGCGCAATCCTGTGTCTAATGGATGCCAATTTCACCCTGAGTAAACACATCAATGCAGACACTCTCTCTCTTTCCCACTCACTCTTTCTGCTGGAGGAACGCCTTTCATTCAGGAGCAATCGGATTTGTCCCATTATGACTGACACAACCATCTGTCAGCGCTGAATGCTGGCAAAAGGGAGAAAGAGAGAGCAGACCTATCATCCACACTGCTGTGAATATTTCTCATAATTATAGCTGGTGAGGCAATACATCTGATTGCATTGTTCTAATTCTCATTAAAGCTGCGCTGAATACATACACGGCACACTAAACAAATGAAAAAAGGTAAAAAAATTAAAATGTACAGTGGCAAGAAAGGATTTGTAAATAAGTGCAGTCTGCATTTTTATGTGTAGGTTTCACTGATGGATTTGATTGGTGTTCAGTTTAAAATAAAACACGTCAAACTGTATCGGAAACATAAACACTAACACAAAAGTTTTGTAACCTGGCAATACCATGTTTCTGAACATGTATTATCGTAGTACCATGGTATTCGTAAAAGTACCTCAGAGGACTATAGTACACGCATGTGATAATCATAGTACCATGAACACTATCATTGTACTGCCTCAGTACTTTGTCACAAAGGATAATTTACTTAATATGCACTAATTGGAACTACATACAGAATCAAGATTCATACAACGCAAGTATAATTTGTATTACTGTTATATATATCAATTATGCAAATAACTACTGTTTTTCAAGCTGTGAATATAACAAACAACCGGCCTGCGCTGGGCTATTTCTAGACAATGACATGTGTCTCTCTAGCATTCATGCCTTTTACGTCTGAATCCTCCTGTCAGTTTCACACACACAGATTTCAATGATGGCTTTTATCGATCCTCTTCTGCAACGCCTGATTATTCAACCATGTCAGTTCAGTCAGATGAAACAAATCAATGATTCAGAAGCTTTTGGACTCTTCACAGATGCTGAAGTTATGGAATCTTTAACACTTAATTATTTTGAATGATTCACTCAATAAGTTAAAGCAAGTCAATGGCACTGGTTTATTAGAAGTTTATCTGAGGATTGACCAAGAGGTTTGAAAAATTTGCTTTTAGCCAAATCCAATTTGAATAAAGTTGCTTTACCCATATATTTTAATGTACACATAGAGTAAATGGTGTGTGTGTGTGTGTGTAAGAGAGAGAGAGTGAGATAAACACAGAGCAGGGCAGAGAGAGGGTCTGTTCCAAAAAGACGTAGAATGGGAGGGGGTTTTTGGTCACATAAGTCTCATAAGTGAGTTTTGTCTCATAGACCAACACAAACATGCCTAATGTGTGTATATATGCGTATGTGCCAGAAAGCACAATCAGATGTAGAATATGAAGATATACAGACAAATTTTCACACATTCACAAAGACACAAACCTTAAAGAAGGTTAGAAGTTAGTGATCACTTCACTGATCCCAGAGGGACATCAAATGCAAACAGCATCAACATGCAGAATGCACAGATATGCAACTCTACATGGACCTACATGCTTTAATGATGTTAAAATAGACAACATAGACATTATTCATTAGAGTGCAAGTATTAAATTAAGTTTTATTATTATTTTTACAATGTTGCAATTTCAAAGCAGCTTTACATATAATGACTATTGAAAATTATGAAACATTAATAACAGAAAATACAGAATATATGGTATTACTGCAAATTATATTGTTCATTATAAGATATTGGTCAAACTAATAAGGGATACTAAGATTGTAATTGGTTTATGAATGTAAAGTTGACTGGTAAATACAGCATATTTAAACCATTTGAAGGAATTAACGTGCAAATACCTGTCGGAAATACTTGTCTGTGCATGCAATCTCTGTTCATCTATATCAGAGGTTTATGAGAAAGTAATGCATTCGGAGAGCCTTCTAAAACAGTGTGTACCTTTGGAACTATAACATGATAGGTGTGTTATAGTAAATGAGTGATTGTTATGGACAGTGAGTGCTGGCTCAGTTTGTGCTTATATCTGGTGAGATAATGGGCTGTAGGTGCAGGTGATTAATACTCTGGTGAATTGGTGCAGTGGGGTTGGCTGTGAGAGGGGCTTGGCTGATCAATGGCTGATGATTGGTTGGGTGTAGAGGCTGGCAGATCTGTGACTGTACCCCCCTCTACGGCCTGCTTCTGAGCGGCTGAGGTCCCAGACATTGGGGTGTTTTTCTCTTGGGTTAGAGTTATAGAAATTAGTAAGCAGGGTGGGTCTAGGATGTCGTAGCAATATTAACATTATTAAAACAATATTAATATTAAACAATGTTAAAAACCAAGCTAAGCCTAAGCCAAGCTATAGGTCAGCACTAAGCATTCTCCCAGTAAGCAAGCCAAAAGGTAGAGAGAGGCAAGAAACCAAAACTCCAATGATGTTTATATAGATGGTGAAAAAAAAAATTGGGAGGAACCAGGCTCAGCCAGGAGGGCCAGTTAAAGCCGCAATCTGTAACTTATGTATAAAACCTGAGTGCTCATAATAATGATTTATAATTTTATATTTATATTTAACTGTTGGGTCTGATTTTTTGACAAATGTTGGGCACTGAGGAATATTACAGAGATTGCGACAGAAGCATAATATTACTAATTGCAGCTATAACATCAAACATGCAAAAAGCAACCACACTCACCAGCCCTGCTTATTAAAAAGCATGTTTCTTCATTTATTTCTTTCCCATTGCATTCTCTCTTTCCCTGTCTCCTTCTATCTCTCCCTGTGGCATGTAATGGATGCCAATCATCATTACACTCTCCATTGTTGTGCCTTTAATTACTGCTGCCACTGAGATGGCACTGTCATCTAGATATGCTAATAAACAAAGAACAGCCCGCAAGCCTTGTGCCACTGCGCTACTGTGTGTGTGTGTGTGTGTGTGTGTGTGTTCGTTTTTCCTGCTCAGCTCTGGTGACAGTTTCTGTCTTTGACTTCATCTCTTCCAGCACAAAGGCAAACATGGAGAGAGACATGGAGAGACAAACATGTTCTGGAGAGACCTGTTTGGCTAATAAATGTTCAATACAATATAAAGTACTTGTTTGGTTTTATGTTAATCACGGATTGTCAAGTGAAATCATACATATGAGTTAAACCCAAGAGTAGGTGACCAACAGCCACATGCTCCTTGGATTTATTCAAGAATCTGATTTAGCTGAAAATTTTATAATAATAATATCTGCTTGAAATACTACATCTGTTCAATCAATAAGATTATTAATCTGTAATAGACTTGTGGATTCAAAATCTGTCATGGTTAGGACACACAAATTTGGCAATATAAGAGCACAGTTAAACGTACTGCACCCGGGCACTGTTCAGAGCGATCACCCTGGACAAAAATCAAACTGTAGGGGCAAAACACGCTAAGTGTTGTGAGTGCCTAGTGCCAACTCCCTTTAAAAGAGAGACAAAAATACATTAAATATCATTTAACATTATGAAGATAGTGGAGAACTTTTTAAGGTGGAAAACAGATAGCCAAAAGTGGTTTGTGTTGTCATTTATGGGTGTTCCTGTAGCTCAACTGGTAGAGCATTGCATTAGCAGTGCAAAGGTGGTGGGTTCGATCCCAGGGAACACAAATACTGAATACAAATATACCTTATTCACTGTAAGTCGCTTTGGATAAAAGCATCTAATAAATGTAAATGTAGTATTTTATTAGCATTAGATGAATGACTTTCTTAATATCTTGTAACATTTTTCCAAACTAAATCATAAACTACTATATGGTTAAAGATCATATATTCTCTACAAATGTTATAGGAAATTAGGCTAATAAGTTAAATTAAGGATTCAAATGATGTTTATGCACTGTATTATTAAAGTTTCTAGAGGGAAATGTCTTATAATTAGTTCTTAATATTCTCATTCTGGTACTCAGATTGTTTTACAGCACATTTATTGCAGGGACCTGTCCCTCTGGAACCACCCAGGGTTAAGTGTTCTGCTCAAGGGCAAAGTGGTGATAAGGAATCCCAATAATTCTGCAGTTCATGAACTGCTGATCATTGGATTACTAACCCAGATCTTCAAACTCAAAAAAGCTACCATCCCTACAATTTGCAGCAACCATCACTGGTGTTAAAATCATGATTAGAAAGTAATAATTGTGTAGATAATTCAATAAGAAGTTAAACTGATTACAGATATCGATTTCTGTGCAGTCGTTTATCTTACATATAATCATCATGTGATTAAGTATTAAGGTACATCATATTATGATAAATGTTTCATTGATTTTCATTGAAGTCAGTGAGCATTCATGTGTCATTTCTCTTTCCATAAATTATATTCTATTTTAATCTTATCTGTTTCATTATATTCATTTGTAATCTATGCATGACACCCTGGACTTATAAACCATGTTTTGTCATGTGAGTATGTGTGTTTGTATGTACATCTTTGACACTCTTGACACCATCTGTTAACATACAGTCACATATTTTGTTTGTGTCTATGAGTGAGTTCAGATGTGTTTTAAAAGGTGGGGTAGTTTCAGACAGAATAAAGAGGATTAGGAAAGAGAGACACCCCAGAGAGAGGAAAACAAAGTCAGATGAAACAAAGACAAACAGTATTTTTTTATCTACCAATCATGTAAATTTGTAGCTTGCACCTAAAAAAAGTCAAGTGAACTAACAAACATTTAACCATGTAACTCATGACCAACACCACCTTAAAATACCAAACCTACATTCTGCAACTTGATACTGATTAGTTAGGACAACATTTGGCATGTCACATGTCACACTGACAGCATGACCAAATCACTTTCTTTCCAGTGGACCAATATGTCATTCACTTCCACCAATGAGAAAACAATGTTACAGAGCTCCAATGAGCTTACACTGGTAGGAGGAAAGCTCATGTATATGAGCTCATGTGTGAGAAGTGCGGTTTGGTGCGTTTAAATTTTTACCCTTTGATGTGGTTTGTCCATTGAATTCTCATCAGGATGAGGAGATAGTCTTGTTTACAAAACTATGACACTTGGCAGTGAATCAGTGCTTGTATTTCTTTCCATTCTCCATAATTGTTCTCATACAATTGCTTATATGTAAATGTTTGTTTGTTTTCCATTAAAAATATCTAAGAACAGACCTTCTTAATACAGGACAAATTCAGCGGTAAAGAAACAGTGTGAGATATTAAGCTTGTTTCTGTAAGAATGTATTTAAGTTCAAGTTCAAGTTTATTTATAAAGCGCTTTTCATAATGGTACATTGTTGCAAAGCAGCGGTACAAAAGACAAAAAAAAAAAAGACAAAAAGTGTATTTGAGTGTATATATTATTGAATATAAGCGTCTTTTGTCTTATGGTGTTTTTAGTTAGTTTAACCAAATATAAGTGAAAAGCAACTAAAAACAAGGCAAAATACACTTATATTCAGAGACTATATAAGAGACACTGTCTGAAAACAAGCCTTAACATCTCATGCTGTTTTGCTTATCAGGTAAAGGTTTCCGGTTTTGAGGATGTTTTATATTTTTACTAGAAAACAAAAAGACATTGTTATTAAGAAAGTGATTTTTGACAGTGTACACACACTAGCACAAAAGCAGGCTGTTGCATCAGTGCAGATTACATAATTATTCTGTGAGAAAACTGGAATTGTGACTTGGTTCAATTATTGATACAGAATAACAGAGCAATTACAGAGTCAGTCAGATGAACAAATCCTAGCGCGCACAGACACACACACACACACACACACACACACACACACAATTCTATTGTTCTTACAGACAGTTAGTTATACACTGTGCATTTTTACAATAAAAAAAACCTTCATTTACTATATTTTTAGAGCGTTTTTACAAATGGGGATGTCCCCAAAAGGATATTTTGCTCAGATTTGTCAGATTTTGCTGACTTTTGGGTACAAATTTGTCCTCAATACATGGTTAAGTAAACAAACACACACAAACAGACTCAGAGCGCACAGTGCCGGAAGATGCTTTGTTCAATGAATGTCAATGAATTTGTGAGGAGTGAGATAGAGAGAGAGGCAGATACACAGCCTTTTCATAGCAAAAGATAAACACAGGACAAAGACAAAAGGAAACCGAGAGAAAAGAATCGCAAGACAGTGTGTGTTTGATTGGATGCATGTGTGTGTGGGCACATCTGTGTTCATGCTGATAGGAAGTGTTATTCAGTGATTTTTATTGCATCTGTAGCTATTTGTTAGTCATCCTGACCAGCCACAGTGATCCCACTGGTCCTCCTCTGCCCATTTTAACATACACCCAAGCACTTTTATGAATAAATCAGGACAGAGATGGAGTGAGTGTGAGCAAATGTGTGTGTGGAGGGG
>JAZGTK010004876.1:8764-23504 GCA_036877625.1 Ambastaia sidthimunki
AATAACCATGAAGTCTGAGCACAAAGAAACTTGTTTTCTTGAAAGCATGTAAACGTATTAATATAATTGCCATGATTCAGATACACCATAAAGACAAAAAAAAAAACCTCAGTTAATCAGTTCTTCTGTAAAGATTATACACAATTATTACATTTAATTGGGTGTAGGCAGTATAATCAAAATACTGCATTAGGATAACAATATATCACGCTATACAGTTATCTGCATTGTACAGTATTTGTTTTGCTTTTGATCATTTAATTAAGTACCATTACATGATAACAAGAAAATGTGCCTAAACATCTTTTTAATAAATGTTAAAAAAAGAGAATCAGCACACTGGAGCGGCACAACTTTTAACTGTGCCAAAACATTCACTTCTTTTGAAGGTGAATTTTATATCAAGCCTTATTTTCATAGCAATTAGGCATGTTTGTGCTGAAAAGAATGACAATGACTTCATTTACTGGTAAATACTGCTTAAGTTGGACTGTGGGTGGTATATAAATGAGATTCAGGGTTTTGCACTGAAATATTGTGAACTAAAGTGCCACAGCTATGTAGTGTGTTTATCTCACAATATTTAGGGAAATCAATCCACAAATTACTTGCTTCATTTTAACACCTAAAAAACAGACCCAGCTGTTTTAAAGACAATGCTATATTCACTGTCTAGCATTATTGGTTACTATGGTTACGCACATTACTGTCGAGTTAGACGATGATTGACTTTAATCAATGAGACATTATTCAATATGCCTCTACTGTAGTATGTACAGAGCCGTGTTGGTAAATACGCTTATCAATTTCAGACATTGATTGTGTGAACTTCAGCTGCCTATAAAAATCTGAAACCGTCTCAAGAGGAACATGACTGTGATGACCTTAAAGACAGAGATAGATCTCACCCCTCACCTTATCACAGTCTCGATTTAAATCATCCAGCACTTTGAGACATTACCAGCTGATCCACTACCACACCAATCTGCCTCAGTCTGTCTGCATCACCTACATTATCTCACACTAAAGAAACAGCCGTCCTCCGTTCCTCACACCTCTCCAGCCTGCAGCTGCCAGAATTACATGAGATACACACAAACTCCATTCCATCAGTCCATCTTCTGTTCGATTTCTTGGCCTATGTACCGTGAGCTTTGCCAAGCTAGCGTGGTACCAACATCCATGGCCAGCACCACAGAAAAACAGCTTGCAACTGAACAGAGATGCATCTGTGATCTTAAGCGTGTATTTTCAGTTTGGGCACTATGTGGTATGTGTGTGTCTGCCTTCCTGCAAACAGCTGCCTAAAATGGGAACCAGTAAGCAAAAATAAGTGTGTGCTAGGGCTGGGCGGTATGACTGTATATACCGGGTGGCAGCAGAAATGTGCCAGCTGGTGGAGATTTTACTGTACCATGCATTTAGCACCAAATGCCTTATTCCATGCTTACGTAACTTATAAACCATTCTTTATTTAAAGAATTCTTTATATATTTTTAAATAAGAATTCTTTATCCAATTAAAAAACTACACATGACTAAGCTGTTAATTTAATATAAATTTACCTACAGTGTGAAGCATGATTTGTCATTCTTCCCACCCTTAGCATGTACATGCCAGCACGTGCACTTTTGTATGTATGCATTTATGTAAGCGTGCATGTGCTTGAGACCCGGTTTAGTAACATGCTGTGAGAGAGCTGTGAGCACTCGGAGCCCTTTAAAACAACACATTTAGAAGAGTTTAAAACCTGAACAGTTGCAAGAGGAATTTTGAGCTGGTGCATTGTGGGTGCTAAATATCTCCTGTAGCTCTTGTTGTTCCTGTAGCTCAATTGGTGGATCATTGTGTTAGCTGCACAAATGTTGTGGGTTCGATACCAACATTTAAAAGCATCAGCTAAATGCAAAAGTTGCATATTTATTTAATAAATGAAATGTAAAATTTTAAACTATAAGTTAAGAAAAAGACTGTGTATGTGTGCTTATAGTGTCTGTTTATATGGTTAATGCCACTGATGTGCAAAAATAGCTTTTCTCATCTCGCAGACAGCTGACATGAATTTACTCTACTACTGTGCCGTTGACTGAAAGAGGAAGAGAAATAGATGGACATTTACAAAAACGGGAGGAGGGGACAGAGTCCAGAACAGAACAAATCAAAGTAAAGGTGGGTGGAGTTAGTGGGTGCCTTTAGTAGTGGAAAAAGAGAAAAGTGTGCCCATATATCATTACTGTTAATTGCTGAAACAATCTGATTTGCTATTTTTGCCAAGCAGAGAATAAAGATGGCAACAAAAATCAATGATTTACATCAAATGAGGGATATGAATCAGACTCTTGTGGGTTGGCTCTTTTAACTTTGGCCAATAAGAAACCACAACTCAACCACCCAGAACTCATGAATTGTGACAGCGAGTCTTGTAGGGCCAAGTATTTTACATCTTTTCATTGTAAAAAAAAGAAAATTTAAGTGGGGAGAGACAGAACTGAACTGGCACTCAAACCTGCATGACCCCATTGGGCACAAAGTAACTTCTAAACTAACGCTTTGACATCTCAGGGATATTTTTCAGTACAAATTATAATATAAACACAGCAGAGAGAATTTTTATTAGCATTATCAATCTGATACGTCTGATAATGTATGTCACCAGCTTTGACAAAAAATGCATTTACAACAAAAAATCTTAACTCCTAACAAAGGACCTAAGAATGAATGTGTGTGTGTGTGTGTGTGCGTGTGCGTGTGTGTGTGTGTACTGTGCCATTGCCTGGACAGCAGCATTGATTCCAACCAGGACAAAACAGCAATTACACCTCGTTAGAACCTGCATGAAGGCTCATTAACCAAAGATTAATGAGAACCCTGCCTGAGATCTGGCTTGTCCACCACTATGCATCACCTTTATAGTGACAAACCAGGAAAAATAAGGGCGAAAGACAGAAAAAAACATGACAAAAATATGAAAAAAGACATAAGCAAAACTTTTTGTTTTGCAAGAATAATTTGTCTCTAAATAGCTGGTAATCAGAAGACCTGCATGGACTCTAAAGCTTTCAGTAGAGCCTCCACAAAACCATGAGTGGATAAATTCCACTTGTATTCTAAGGCTACATTTAAATTCCAAATACTGTGGAATATTATGAAACATTAAACTCAGAAGATTGTGTTATGCAATCATCCAGAGTTAAATCAAGCGGTTCTGGAACACCCCCACAATCAAGAAACGAACTTGACAAGCACTGAGATGCAGCCGAATGTTGTGCGCAGGGAGCTGCAGGGGCTGTTTGATTCCATTCTGTCCTCGAGCGGCAGCAGGCAACTGTGCCTTTTGTTCCACTGTACAGATAAAACTGGAGCTGAGTGCAATCAGAGTTCAGCCAGAGAGCGAAAGAGAGAGAGGCTAAGTTGCTGCTGGCTCTGGGAGTCGTATGCCAGTCTTGATGGCTAATCTAGCCCAGTGATCAGCCGCTGGAGGAGGCCACGCAGGCTGCCGTGTGGATGGTCTTGTGATGAATGACCACTCGACCCTCCTCCCTGCTGAGGGTCAACAGCCCATTAGAGCTGATGACTCCCAGCGACAGCCGGGCACACGCATACACACACAGGCCTTATTTTTACTCAACCCCACCCGTTACTAATGTCCCCTGAGGGACCTGAAGGTTTCCATCAATTGCTGTTCTAAAAAAAAAAAAGAATATGAAAAGAATAAAGTGGGAATCAACTGACTGTGTCAATACCGGAAAACAACAGCTGCACAAATAGCAGTCAAACGTTCGTGCAATGCAATTTGAAGAAGCCAATGTGGAAATCTGCCAAGTTTCATTTACTTAAGTGTGGGAATGCTGATAAAAGACATTTTTCCTCCTCACAAATGAAAGCGTGTGTTTGCTTATTAAGCGGTAATCTGATAATCCCCTGTACATATTGCCTAACAAAACGCAAAGCACTGAAGATGATATCTGAGAGGAATTAACCGTCCCCTGACCAACGTTATGCCAGAAGAAAATGAAAGGAACACATAATTTTTCAATCAAAAAAGCAGAGTCAATCTTATCAAATTGGACTATGTAGAGTTTTGTCACACAGTATTCGCTGCCTCTATAATTAGATAGGATAGCAAAACAGGCATCGTCATCTGTTTAAAGTATTGTGCTCTTGAAAACTAGAGCTTCATCGTGATGGGATTGTCTAATAATAAGCCTCTGAATTTAATGGCAAAAGGAAAAGCCCAGAGGACTGAGTTCACACAGTTTTGCTGTGTTACTGAGACTTTAGCACAGTCAGCAGATACCATTAAACAACAATGTATGGCTACATAAACCCCTGAAATAGCATACTTGTTCACTTAATGTATAAGGAAAGTGACAGAGGAACCTGGAACAAAGGGAACCGAGGGTGAGAATACACAAAACGCACCGTAACTGCACAATCACACATTCATACATACTGTACACACAATCAATGTACAATCCTACAGTATTAGATGGAAAAATAGAATGAGATGTGGTAGCCATGCCCTGCCTAACAGGAAGTAAGAGATATTTCCATTGTATATGGGGTAAAGGGTAATTTTGGGGAACACTACATAAGGGGACTAGTCTCTGACACACTAAACCACACACAAGGAGATAATCACACAGTTAACACGTGAACTAAAATAAACATCAGTTAAACACAGACACACATTGACACACAAGTAAAAATAAATAATTTCCCGGAGGAGAGAGACAGGGAGAATGCGGATGCTTTGCAACATCTTAATTCATGCGCAAAGCCGATCCTTAATCTCATTTAAGATAAGTCGGTACTTCCCACATGACACAGACACACTCAAGATTCAGTTTTCAACTTTGGCGTCTAATCAGAACAAGCTTCACCTGCTGAGGTGAAATCAAAATTCAACAACGTCGCATCTGTTTGGCGCTTCGGGAGATTAGTCATTAAACCTCGCGCCATGCGGAGGGTCTGTCAGAAACAGCCGCGCAGAAACGCGGGAGGTGCGTGTCAACATAATGGCAAATTGGCTGTAAAGGCCCTTAGGAGATTCTATAAACAGAGAATAAAGTTAAGCTTACAGAAAACGGTAATGCTAAAAGGTCTAAAAACACAAATACGGTACATATACTGTATCAGGTGTGAGGACTTTAACCCCGTGAATGATGCAGTACTACTGTGACTCCAGTAGAGATTAAGACTAATGATTTTAGCTTACAGCTGTGAGACTGAGGTTATATCACTCTGAGCCATCACTGGTGTAATGCCAATGATACTCAGAAATTAGCATAAATTAACTGTTTTTAATAAACACATTGATTATATATGTACCTCAGTCTTGCTGAGGTGAAAAATTGGCATTTTTGAAAGAAATTAAATGTGCCTTAAAGCTGCCAAACGGCACAAACAATATCATAACACACAGCACTAAACAGAAAATAAAGATTGAATTAAATGGAACACGGTTATAAAATATATATTTTTCTTGTATCTGTGGCTGCACGGATACTACGCCCACAGAATTTAACTGGAAGATCTGCAGCTCTTTGCATATTTGTTTATTAAACATCTGGCATATTTGATAGTGTTTCATCTAAGTATCAGAATCTACTGTGCAAGTTTGTAGTTTTTACAACTTCTCATTGGACTATTTTGGTTTACACATGGACTGAGAACAGTTGTTGGTAAGAAACTTCTATAATAAACCTCTATAATAAACCCCTATACTGTCGAAATGCTCTTTAATTAACAACCACACTGTTAATTGTAACAACATCACATTTAGTCCAGCCTGAAACGGCCATTATTTCAAAATACTAAGAATCCAGAAAACAGTCTAATGGTTTACTTAGTAACAGGTGTCCTCGCATAAACTTAATGAGCATCCCGAGTATTTAACATCCTGGAATGTGTGCTTTAATGGAGAGATAACATCTCATCTTGCAAAACAGTGCATTAAATAATAAACATTTCACCCAAAAGGCTAACGCGTTTCTAAAGAGTGTTAGCCTGCTAGAGATGGGAGAATGTGTCAAAGCTGTTAAATCGTTCGTCGAGATCGTCTCGTTGCCAGTGCAAAGGCGCTGCTCTATTCTGGCACGTTCTCTGGGCTCCGGCTGTCTCCAACTATAAGCTCCTTTTTCACAGTGGGAAGCAATGAGAATCTGAGCCAAACATCAGTCAGCAAGCCATTTACTTTTACTGCCAACCTGCCCAAATAACAGCTAATGAAGGCTAAGGGCCATGCGGAGGTTTCTTTTACAGGGTACTGGTTGAGGTCGCTTTCGTACTGAACCCTAAGCAGTTCTGAAATTTCACCCAAAACACGGTTCAAATTATGATTTAGTTGCGAGGCTGGTCTGAGATCAGCAGGATGTAGAAACTTTCACTGAGGGCACTTTATGGGCACTCTGGTATCGGAATGGTGAAGTAACCTCTCACTTTGATTGCCCTCAAGTGTCAGAGGGGAGAGTTATGACTGCTACTCTAAACAACTATATATATAACTAATGTCAGCCAAGAAGCATTTTATGAAAGGATGATGCTGTATGAGTAAAGCTGTAGTCATCCCTTCCCGTAGAATAGGGAACTGTTGCCAAACTGTGTTGGCGGGTACAATGAGTTAGCAAACAAACATTTCCTCTCAAAGTGGTAGCAACTGTGCAAGAAGCTTCAGGCTAACTTTTTCTAAATGTATTTAGTATAATCACAAAGGTATTGTGCTTTCAACCCTGTATAATGTTTTTAACCTTGTGTACGGTTTTAAAGTAAAATAAATGTAAAATAAAGTGTCACACCATAAATTCTTTTTGGCATTATCCAATAACGATTAATGATGCATAATCAAACTATATATCATTAATCTACACTAATTAAGTTAAATATAAAACACGCATAAATGTAACTGTATATGTCATACATACAGTCAAATACGTGTAATCAGAGCGTGACCATGACAGCACACACACACACACACACACACACACACAGCTGCCCCACTACAGATCTCCATTCCACACTGTCACTCGTGGAGAACTGCAGACTTGGTTGTGAAAACGCAGAATCAGGAGAGTGGCACGATGACAAACTGCATAAGGATCGATCAGCTCATTCCAGTTTAAATCCATCACTGTGATTGAGGGGCTCAGCATGCAGAGCAGAGCCCCAGTGCTGCCAGCCCACAACAAACTCAACACAACAAACACAGATAAACTCAGAGATACATGAAACAGAGTATCAGACATAATGGGAATAAAGGAAATTTAATTGCTTCTGTTTTATTGAACGTCTAGACAGAAGACAGAGGTTTTCTGTTACAGAAATAACTGTAGGAAACTTTAAATGGGATACATTTAGAAATCATTGTCATGGCAACAAGGGGAGGAGGGAGAAATGTATCAATTAAATTAGTTCGCCTCATCCATTAAAGCATGGTTTTGCAACCCAGGATCTGCTAATGTCCTGCAGGGGGGTCCAGCAAACAGGAATTGCTTTAACAAACAAAAATATTTGGTAACACTTACACTTATATTTTAACACTTACAATAATACAATACAATAATTATTTAATAAATTATAAAAAACATAATAAATTATACAATTTTATAATTTAATTTACTAATACATATTTAAAACCGAAAGTTACTTATGTTTACATTATTGTACAATGAACAATTGTATTTGTATTAACTAACATCAACAAAGACTAAAAATGCTGTAAATATATGTATTGCTTATTGTTAGTTCATGTTAGCTAATGCTAATGAAGGATTGGCCCCTTATTATAAAGTGTTACGAATATAGAAGGTAGTAAGTCATTGTAGTTAATTAAACATATTATAAAGTGTTAGGGGAAGTGTTGAGGTGGCTAGGAGTCTAAATGAGGGTCCCTGGGTCAGTAACTATTGAAAATGCCTTTATAGAGAGCCAGGGAGCCCGATTGCAGATCTAACTTTTCATAGACTTTATATTAATAAAGCAAGCTAAACTAAACTTAATTCAAAATGTATTTTTTAAATAACATATGCATGAAACATTAGTGTATGACGAGATGTCACTGGTATTTACCGCTAATGTATGACACTTTCTGTGGGCAGATGCAGTAACCAGATTCCTGGGTTAGAGGTCAATGAACACCCACTCCCAGCTAAAATATCACACACATACACACACACACATTACACACATATGCCATTTACAGTGACTCTACCGAAATGGGGTCATTCCATAGACTTGAATTGATTTCATACACAGCTAGCTACAAACAATATAACCTAACCCTAACCCACACTCTAACCCTAACAGAAAACTTTCTGCATTTTTTACAATAAAAAATACCATAAAGTAGTATAAAGTAGTAAACTTTGGACTACAAATTTGTCCCCAATATATGATTAAGTAAATCCACACACATACTTGCAACAGCCCCCACACAGGACACAAACACACACCAATATACACTGCATCTCTGTGCACACACACACATACACACATTTCAAACCCTCCTGTAACACATGTATGCTGACAGCACCCATCTCACAAAAGGATGCGAATACCTCAGTGCCTGTTCCACACTTTCCTTCACACCCATGTTTCTTCGGCCAAGATCTTATCTTCGCTGTCTCCGGATCGCCCATTCAAATACCAAAGTATTGAGGTGTGCAAATAACTGACTGAACTCACGTCACAGTACAGTAAGAGTTTTTTTCAGGCCTGTGCTTTTCAGAAACAGTGTCGAGCCATGTATGGCCAAATTTGTCCATTTTTGTTTGAAATAGTGCTTGAAAGTCTCTACAACAGTATTAAATTTCATGTTAAAATACAAATACCTTGTATTATTTAAAAAATAAAGTAAAATTGAAGTCTTACAAGAATGAAATACAATGGCACAAGATTAAAATTGTACAGATTAGATTAGTAATAATATTTTGAAGGAAGAAAATAATATTATGAGAAAAAGCATGGTTTCCACAAAAATGTTAGGCCAACAAAGTAACTCAAAAATGAATGTGAAGGATTAGTTTAGTCATAATTCAACAAAAACACACTTGGACATTGTATTCACACACCTCAGAGGTCATGCTACTGTGTGTGTATGTGTGTGCGTGTGTGATATCTTGTTCTTCTCCTTGACACACAGGAAGTAGCAGTATTCCTGTCCAAAAGGGGAGGAGTTGAGCTCACAGTTACTCATAAAATCCCATTAAACTTTTATCTACTTTTACATGGCCAGAAATCAATTATATTTTTTCTCTGTTTTATTTGCCCTCATGTAACTGGATAGAGAGGTGCAACAAACTGTTGTCTTATTTTGTCTTTACTGTGCCTGCTTTCAAAATTCACACAAAAGACCTCAAAACAGCTTTTAAATGTTAATTGTCACATGAACCTAATTGGTTTGTTTGCTAGTATTTATATTAGAATTAACTCCATTACAGAAAGGGAAAGTGTTCGAGAGATTGTAGTTTTTCTGTGGTATATAAACTGCTTTAAGGAATTGTTACATTTTATTGATATTGGTATTGACTACTGAAATTTAGTATTGTGGCAGCCCTAGTTTACACCATAAATAAAACAGTATAATATGAGAACAGAAAACTATATGTGATCCTTCACACAAACAAACACAATCAATTTTATTGCCACATTGTGCAGCGCACGGCTGGTTTGTTTTGACACCCTTTAAGTCTTTTCCACCCAACATTTGAAAAATTCCTCCCGACTCACCTTTGAACATTTTTTTAACACTACAAAGGGTGCTAGGAGGAAACAGAGGCTATAGACAGGAAACTTTCATTATAATATCCTTTCCATGACTTGTCAGTGTCTAAGTGTATTTTAACAATAGCCTCTGATGTAACGTGTAAAGCTTTGCAGTTTCTATGCTAGTTTCTTTGTTGTCAGGCTCACAGCTTCTATTAATAACACTCATTAGGCATTCACGATCTATTTAAGGAGCGAACTGAAATCCTTCCTCCTGTTTCTGCATCGGAACAATGATCCGACATCAGTCAGAGTACAGCAAACAGAGCAATTCAATTAGAGAAAAAGCATCTGATCAGTGTGGGACTCTAGTGCAGGTTAAAAACTCAATTCATCAACATCTGCTTTGCTATGCAGGCTGCCAGCCTGGAAAATTAGTGATATTGAGTGATTCTGGTTGCATTTTCAAGATATGATGCAGGTAAAAGCGCATCTCATGCTTTCTAGCATTTAAGTAACTCACTTTGCCTGGAAACTGAAGCGGCACTAAAACACATTGTGGTAACCGTCAGAATCAGCAGTCCTGTATTTAATCTCTGCAGTGGACAGAATGTAATGGTAGTTTCTCTGTCACAAGTTTTAGCTTTGATTGAATTAAGGAAAGTGAATTGCACTTTGTATGAATAAAAAACAATTTATTAGTAGAACACTGGCATATATCCATAAGTATGCCAGCAAGGCCTCTTCAACTTCCTTTTTCTCTTTCAGTAACTTGGTTTAAGTGCCAAGCTTAACAGCAGAATAGTAATACAACTTTAATCTCATAAACCCTTTATTTATTTTTTAACTTGTATTAGTGACAAACCATTTATGTAAACCATTTAAGACCCAGACCAAGACTAGACCTCTCAAAGAGCAGATGTAGACCCAAGGCCTGTCAAGTCCAAAACTCTGGCTGTTCAAACTCCAACTAACAATTAATGTAATGTATTGTAACCAACACCAAGGCTACAGAACCCGTAGACCAAAGCCATAGACCAAAACACATAGACCAAAACCATGTTTATGAATCAAGACTAAGATCAGAAGATAAAGGCCCTGATGCATTCACCATTTGGCTCTTTAGACATGGACATTATTCTACTGTCCAAAGCAGATTTAAAATACACAATATATATGAAATTTGATAAATTAAGATGCCTTACACATGAAAGCTATAAACCAGAGAATACAGACAAATGCACATGCATAGTAAGTAAATGCAATACAAAGACAGTTAAAGACTGAAGAGTTAAAGAGAAGCGACAAATGAAAATTAAAGAACTCTGCTCTCTGCCAGTTGACCCACTGGCTCAGATTCTGAATCTGGGCGTTACGCCACCCTTATCGTGGCCCGATCGCTCAACAGGAATATGGGTAATTTGTCCGCTTGTTTGGATAATCTGCCATCTGCTCTAGCAGACCCCGGTGCCACTCTGAGCTCCCAAAACCTTGGATTGGACATAAAATGATACCATCTGTAGACCAGGGACAGTAAAAATAGTTTTATAACACTTCACATCTCCTGTTGCCAGTTGACAGTTACATTTCTTTATCATCACACACAGTAAAAATAACATGAAATCAATACTAAAATGTTGTCTAAATGATATTGAAAAAAACAGTATAGCCCTTTGGGCGGAAAAACACACAAAAACCAGCCTAGGGTGGTTAGCTAGTCTTAGCTGGTTTTCTGATTTTAAAGGGGTTTTTTGCTTTTTGTCAACTGGGCAACCTGCTGAGCCAACCAGCTGAACTTCAACATGGTCAGGCTAGGATACAGTAGACCCATCAAAAGCAGCTAAGACTGGCCAACCAGCTAAGGCTGGCTTAAGTTGTTTTCTCTCCCAGGAGGGCAGCAATAATACAACCTACTGCTATTAAATATTTTTGCTGCTTACTTCACAGCCCGAGTTGAAATTGGATGCGGACGTCGTCAACTACTAATTTTAGCACGCTGATCTAGCACCGCCCAACCATCAGATAAAAATGACAATTACGCTGGCTGTTTCCTCTGACAGGAAAACATGGCCGTCTGCCAGGAACAAAAAGAGAGAGACAGTCACATTGTTAGCTCTTCACACAACTCATCACACACCCAACAGAGAGAGAAACAAAACCATCATAAAGCACTTTGTTGAGGGAATCTTCTCTCAGTCTCAACCATGTAACACTGAGCTCAGAGGGACATGTGGGGAACAGATGAGATCTTGGCCCTCTCTGCCCCCCTGACAGATAGAACAAGACCCCATCACTCATCAGGACACGACACATACTCACAGAGACCAAAACAAATACAAAGAATAATTCTCCCCTGATAGAACAAAAACAGTTATGAATAACTGAATAGGAACAAAGACAACACAACAGTCTCAATAGCATTTTTCCTTCTAACAAGGTTATAACACAAGCAGAATCAACAGCTTAGTCAAAGCGTGCTTGTTATTAAATCCACGCGCGTGTGTGTGTGTGTGTGTGTGTGTCATATGTAGAGGTCAGTGGGGCAGGAACATGCCAGAGGCACGTGCAGCGTGACACAATGGAAAATTCATGGTTGCTCTACGCAATGTCACACCACAGTTTTGGAACAGAACTGTGTAACATTTGTGCCTCTGTTTGATCCTGTGACACACAAAAATCACTTTAAAGAACTAAACCACCAATTATTATATGTTTAAAACATATTTTTCCTGTGGTATGACTATCTGATGTGTATCCAGGTTTAATGGCACTGCAGATGCTGCCCTGCTTGTTTGATGGGTCTGTCATTTCAACTTCCTGCCCAACCAATGGCATGAGTTTGGGGTGTAACTATTTTTGCTAATGTCTTTGGTGGGTGTGGTTTGGGAGTGATAAAATTTAGTGAAACAGCTGAACACAAACAAACTCACAGTGCAGACAATTTTATTCCTAAATTATCTGTCCTTTTTATTAAAAGAACAGGAAACATTAAGAAGAGAAAAGGAAAACGGAATCAGGAAATGTTGCAAGCCGAATTCAAACGAATGTCACCAGATTGAACAGCACAGCTCAACGTGCTGACTGCTATACTAGCACTTTTAAAAAGACCAGCGCAAACATGACTGTCCAGTATTATGTCCAAACTGCCTTTAATTAAATCACTCAACCGGCACAGTTGAATACAGAGGGACAGCCAATTGAGAAACTTTTGGCACTAAAACACAATTACATGCGTCTCATTTACTGTGCTCACGACCGTTTGGTAAGCAAAACGCACACACAGCACCTCATAAACCGCGGTATCACAATAGAAATACAAGTGTCATGTAAAAAGCCTCATCAGGCATATCTGTGAGCGGGAGGCAGTTCAGTGGCTAATGAAGAAGGCCATCTGACTCCAGAGAGGAGCAGTGCTGAGTAAACAGGACAGCAGCAGAGTTTACTCAACCATCTGCGTGCTGCTCCGGCTGAACATAACATAATGTTTACTGAACTGACAGCAGGGCACACAGAGGAACCCAAAACAGTAGCTGAGAGGGGCAGGAACATTTACACACAATAAACAGTAACATACTGTAACCACCATTTTTAAACACATTTATGCCATCTAAACTAACCATCTATGCACATTTGCTCAAGTTTGTTTCTGTCTCCTGCGCAGGGCAACATGAGGATCTGCGGAACAAATCTGAAGGAGATGACAGGAAATGGAGAAATCCAGAAATGAGTCATAAATGAACTATTTAACTTAACATTTTAACATATGCACTATGCAGAATCCCACGAGTCTTTCATGAAAATTAGTGCAGAAAGTGCAAAAAAGTAAAAAAATTATGGTTTCTGGGCTTATAAGTGTGTTGGTTCAGGTACTGCTGAGGGTTGTGAACAAAGAAATGTTCTTCAGTCACAGTGGTCTACTTATTGAGGCAGACAGAATCAGAGAGAGGATGGTTGTTTGTGTCGGAGAAAGTAAGATCTCAATTCAGTGGCATTTCCTCCTCAGACAAACATACTCTCCCTTTCAACACATTTTCAACAGCTTTTCAGCTGGCAGATACTCTGTGAAATGACAGAACGCAGGCAGATGAGTGTCGACTTTCTTCTCTGCTGCCCAGAACATCTTGAAGATGCATTGCTAACACATTTTGTTATGAAGATTACACTGGAACGCCTTGAAAGTAAACACCTTAGAATCACATATTACATTTTAATGCGAGAGTTAGCACGAAACATTTAGCTGATAAGTAGCTTGTTTTGCTTTAGATAAAGTTAATACTTGCTGCTTATTTTTTTTTATTATTAATATGTTTGTTTACAACAAATACCAAAGTGGATACCCTTTTGAAGACCCCTAAAATATACGACAATAATTTTCATTAATACACATATCTATAGGAATTTGAATACATTTAGCCTACCACCAGAGAATGAGTAAACATTAACAACGGTCATTATAATTTTTAAACCCACCTGTCGACTACATCATTTTAGTTTTATTACATGTGGAATTACAATCTGGACGATCTTCCTCTCTTCATTAAGGGACATCCTGATTTCCCTTTTCTCATTGTGCTTAATTAGACTCGTTTAAAAGCCAGGCTCATCCTCCTGTTAGCAACAAACAGACGGCTAATTACAAATGCAAAAAAACCTAAAGAGTCAAAAGTGGGTATATCTATCTGGAGTGCACCAATGACGGCTGTAATGGACTTGGACAGCTGGTGGGACGCTATCTGACGTTCCAATCAAAGATAGAGTTCTGATCACTGGGGGAGAAAGAGAGAAAGAGACTGCCAAACAAGTGTGTCCTTCCCTCTTCTCCTCATCTCTGTGGTAACAGTCATGGCTGGCTGCCCATGCCACTTCAACGAGAGAATGATCTCAGAGCCTTCAGACAGGATGAACTGGATGATTACTTGGAAGTTGCTTCTGGGTAGTAGCAGCGTGAGAGTAATTTCACCTGAGCGGCTAGTGTACAGACAAACATGCATCTGCCCTGAATCTGTTGTTTGGGACAACTGGGTAATGTCAATTTTTG
>JAZGTK010004877.1:0-23502 GCA_036877625.1 Ambastaia sidthimunki
AGAGCAGTTCAAACTTTTCTGAAGTTAAGGTTGTTCACTGTATGTGTTTGCCTTTTGTTTTTGCAGTCATGCTCAGAAAAAAATATTTATCGGCCTATATATCGGCTATCGGCCTCCAAATTTAAAAAAGTTATTGGTTATCGTTATCGGCCAAAATTTCTATATCGGTGCATCTCTACTTTAAATATTTGCTGAAAATCACCAATTACTAAAAATGCAATTACTGTTGCAGACAGAAACATTGAATTATAACATTATAACAGATGTTAAAATTGTGAAAGCTATATAGCATGTGTAATAGTATGAGGTGTTTATTGAATGAATTAAAGATGTTAAACGTAATTTAATTTGATCTGTCTGCGGTAGATCAAAGGATCAGGTCTAGTGACTTAACATTCAATGCTGTTCACTGCAGTCACTGCAGTTGTTTTATTTTAGTGTATTGCTGAGAAGATACTTGCCTAAAATGATAGCAGAAAAATATCCACACTTAAGTACAGCTCAGAAGATTTCTTTGTATTTAAGTATTTAAATTGACAGCTAATACAGACAGTGGAATAAAGCAGTTTGTTGTGTTTTTGTTTGTGTGTTGTTGTTTTTTTTAAGTGCTCTTTGGGACATTGAAACCGGGCAACAGACGACCACATTTGCAGGTCACACTGGTGATGTGATGTCACTTTCTCTGGCCCCAGACACACGTTTGTTTGTGTCAGGTGCCTGTGACGCCTCAGCCAAGCTCTGGGACGTCAGAGAAGGCATGTGCAGACAAACATTCACCGGCCATGAGTCTGACATCAATGCCATCGGTGTAAGAGTCAAACACATGTCCACACAGTGCAATACAGTGACGCATCTGCTTGGTGTTTTATCAGTTTAACATGATCACCCTCTTGTAGTTTTTCCCCAATGGAAACGCGTTCGCCACAGGCTCAGATGACGCTACCTGCAGACTGTTTGACCTACGTGCCGATCAGGAGCTGATGGTCTATTCTCACGACAACATCATCTGTGGCATCACCTCTGTGGCCTTCTCCAAGAGCGGCCGCCTGCTGCTTGCTGGCTACGATGACTTTAACTGCAACGTGTGGGATGCTCTGAAAGCCGACCGTGCAGGTCAGTGTAACAGGAGTCTGTTTAAAGTAAGAACTGAAGTGCGGCTCCCTGCATTCCTGCACTCCCTTATCCAACCCTAAGCTCCACCCAGCACTAACCTCCAGAGGATACCCCAGGTTATCTTCTTTCTAAACCCCACTTTTAACTCCAGATAGAGAAATGCTTTATACTTCTAATTCAGTATGAAGCATTTCTACACATAAGTTATACACAAAAAGCGCGGTAGAACTGCATTTTACCTGGGGTTATGAAACTCTACTATAAAGCAGGGTTAACCTCCCATTGCAGTGCTAAATGTGTGCTGTGTGAAACAAAGCTGGGTAAGAATGTTATGGCTTGAAGGAGACACCCAGTCAGAAAATGAATACCAGAAATACCAGAAGGTAAAAATAATTTTAAAAGGTGATGGATGTGCAGGATCTCCGGCGTACCGGCATGACTGCGAAAAAAAATGGTTCGCCCAGAGATCTAACAGACATTTCTCCGCATCTAACAGGGATGCAGCTTTCATTTCAACCACACTAACATTAGGCCTACTAGCCAGTCAGAAATAGGGTGGGGGCGGGCCTTGGGTCTTGGGCAACATTGATTCAGATCCAGCAGTGCCATCTAAGTCAAAGGATGAACCGAGCGCGGTATAGTTGGCAGGTTTCAGGTTTGATATTCGCTGGATATTCAATCTCAAATTTACTCGCATTCAGATTTGACAGCAAATTTCTGTTAAGTAACGAGATCAGGGTTACATACAGTTCACACCATTGACATGTTTTAAACAAAAAACAATAAATTTCTTGTCGCTATCGATTTCCATCCAAAAACCGATTTAGAGCAGCTCGCCCTTATACCTGCGGTACCGTCTGTGTAAAGTGCGTTCTTTTAGAGTAGACAGTCACTCACTGCTCATTAAAACGAAAAATATTCTATGAAAATCAACTAAACGATATTTGTCCATTCTGTTTGCTATAGTAACCTACTGCCCAATCCAAACCATTACTTACTACAGCTGAGGTTTTACTGATATGTAACTTTAAACAATCATGGAAGTGGATTAATTATAAGAAATATTCACACCAAATCAGCAAAACAACCTTTTCTGATTGCTGTAGTACCTTCCAATGCACAGCACCTAATTACTACAGGTGGAATTTTCTTTGTCACTTTTTACAGTCGTGGGAGTGGATTATTCATGAAAAATATTCACCAAAAATCTATAAAATGACGTTTTCCCATTCTGATTCCTATAAGAAAAAAGAAAAGTGACATGTTTTTGTCAGTTATGGTTACCCATAACCGAAATTTAACCCATCCTTCATGAGGAGTGAACACACACTGCAAGTCGTGAACACACACACACGGAGCAGTGGGCAGCTATCACTGCAGCAGCCGGGCAGCAATCGGGGGTTAGGTGTCTTGCTCAAGGGCACTTCAGTTGCTACCTGCCGGCACTGGAATCAAACCAGCAACCTACTGATTACAAGCCCAACTCCTTAACCAGTAGACCACAACTGTAGTACCTTCCAATGCACAGCACCTAATTACTACAGGTGGAATTTTGCTGGTATGTCATTTGAGGCAGACATAGGACTAGATTATACTCAGTATTCAACAAAAAGATAGTTTTCTATTCTGTGTATTTTTTATCATTTACAAAACTTTTAGTAGTTTTGAAGAAACAACTTTAGGATTACAGTATCATCTACACGTCACAATTGCACTGTAAAGGTTCTAAAACTGTACTTAAAGTAAATGTGCATATTTTGCACTTATTTTAAAAGAATAAATCTGTGTCTTCGTTCATGTTCTTAAGTCAATGGTTAGGCTACTAATCAAATGTTATTTTACTTTGGAGTATGGAAATGAATTGTGTGTATGTGTGAATTGTGTGTGTTTGAAGTGTGTGTTTGAGATTGAGTGTGAAGTGTCTTAAGTATGTGTGTAAAGTGTGAGTAATGAGTATGAAGGGTCTGAAGTGTCTGTTGTTGTGTTTCAGGTGTGTTGGCAGGACATGATAACCGCGTGAGCTGTCTGGGTGTGACTGATGATGGTATGGCTGTAGCTACGGGATCCTGGGACAGTTTCCTGAAGATCTGGAATTAAAGGTAAACTGATCAACTTCTCAGCATTGTATTAAATTAACCAGCATGTTAATTGATTTGACCTAAATCACAACCTTTGCATTGAGCATTACAGTGTGTAAACTGAAGGTTTACCAATAAAACAATTCAGCTTTTTCTTTTTTTTGTAAAACTCTTATTTTTGTTTCTTAATTTCTGTTTCTAAATAATGTGTTTCTAAACAATGTCTTTCCAGTATTTCCAGCACGATAGATTTGTTTGAAGATTTGTTTATTTTAAACACAATAAACTCTGAAATGGCTTTTTGCTGTCCTGTAGATACTGTATTTCACAAAACAACATTCACAATATCTGAACATTTTCCTCCTGTAAGTGAAAGTGCATTTTATTTATAGACACTTTTGAATTTGAAATCAAATGTTTTAGTGACTGAATTGATTCACCCAAAAAATTGCAGTTCTCCATTATTTCATAGAGTATGACTTCTTTTCTTCACCTGAATACAGACATTTGGACAAATATCCACTTGCTGTAGGTCAGCTAAAGAATGTCAAACACATCTGGGAGATCTTTGTTTTGGAGTACAACTAATTTGGTTTTCTGATGTTTGCTTTTGTTTGCTTTTAAGTGCAAGTGGTATCTTACTATATGAAGGAATAGTGTTTTCAAAAATGAAAATTATCCCATAATTTAAAAACACGTCTTTACTCCATTTTAGATATATGTCTTTATTTTTTCAGCCGAACACAATCAGAGTTACATTAAATAATACCCTGGCTCTTCACAGCTTTATAATAGCAATGAATAGTGCCCGAGAGTAGATGCATGGGCTTGATGGATGGGTATGCATTTGTGAGCTTAAAAATCTTAGCTTTACATTGGCATTGAATAGAACCTGGAAAGAGCCAGGATATTATTTAATATAACTCAGATTGTGTTCGGCTGAAATAAAGTAAGTCATGTAGTCAGAGGGTGAGTAAATTACAGGCTAATTTTAATTTCTGGGTGAACTGTTCTGTTAAGTCTAGATCCCAAATAGAGCAGTGCAGCTCCTATTTCAATTATGATATCTTTCTCTTCCAGATGCCACTGGCTGTAAGGTTGAGTGAATGATTCAAAACTGAAACCTTTTATTCTCTCTTTGCTCCTGGACACAAGCAAACTCACCCTGACGTCTATCAATGACAATAAAAGAAACATTTCTTTGGAGAAAGAGCACAGTTGTTTCACTCAGCTAGATTGTAGTTGGTAAGTGAATATTAAAGTTGGTAATTGTGCATATTCCTTCTGGGACTATTTCCTGTTCCTGTACTGAACGTCACTCATTCCATGGCTCTCATCGTTACTTCAGCATCACAGCATCATAAGAAGCTGTTTTCTGAAACAAACTAGTTCAAGCTGCCTGGGCCTGTTTTTTGAACCCTCCCTGTTGGTTGAGATTTAACATTAAGATGCACAGCTGTGCTTTTGTTCCCTAGTTTTTAAATATTTTAAGATCAAGTTCATAGTTGGAATATAAAACCCGGATGACATGTTCAAGCTTGATTGTGTCAGTAAACAGGATTTGATGCTGTAAATCAGGGGTCCACTAGCTGCTATCAAGCCTGTATATTTCGTCCAGGAATTTTTTTTCTGGGCTTGTTGCAAATATTTGTTTGCACATGTAAGTTTTTTTTTTGCATATCTGTAATAATGTTAAAATATGTTAACTAAGCATGTGCTGTTCATTGTAACGAATGCTAATTCTAATTTCATAAATGAAACCATGTCAACTTTATCCATGTTTAGGCTTTTTTTGTAGAGTTCAGTTAAGATTAACCAATCACCACCTGTTTCATCTTGGTATGGAGGATGTTGACATCCTGCGAGTGGCGCAGTTCCTTGTTTTTTTTCTCAACAGAGGTGCCCATTTAGTGCTTGAAAAACAGTTACTAGTATGTGAATTACTTTGTATAAATTAATGTTTGAAAATATTGATATTGAAAATATAAGTTCAAAATAAAAAATCTTTTTTGTTGTCTACCATGGTTGGGAAACTCGTAGACTTGCATGCTGTAGATTTGCTTAAGAGGAGCATATGAAACTAAATGTTTTCTTATTTTTTTCTAGATTCTTCCTGTTAAATAGATCATCACAGTATTTATATTTTTCTGTTTGTTTGTTTGCTACTCTGTGCATACGTAATTTAACTTAACTTTCAAAGCTACACCCAGAGAAGCAAAGATCACACACAGGTGAAGTTTATACACCCTCTGATCTCTAGAACAGTGATTTCAACACTGATCTCTAGTCTTTTCCTGTGTAGCAAAACACAACTGCGCATACAAACACAATGCCAGAGACATTTTGTAACAGATATGTTCTTTAATATAAAATGCATAATTGAATGGCAGACACTGTTGTTTTCCCGGGACATGAATAAAGACAAGCGCCCTGTCTTTAGCTGCAGTGCCGTGCTTCAGTTTTGTTACACCTACAATGTTCTGTACATAAACAGTGCTGTCGCTGTTCATTAGGCCTGGAGCTGGCAACAGAAATAAATCAAGTTTCTTTTCTTAACCATCTCTTCCTTGCCTCTGTCCACATGAGTGTTCTGCATTCACTACTCTTACTCATCTTTTGTATTATATTTTAAAGTGTACAACAGAAAGCTGGATGCAAGATAGAAACTATTAAAACAAACTGTTATTGAAGGTATAATAAAAACAGTTTGACGCAGGTTAATGTTGTTTCTCATTTTTTCTGAAGAGAATATTTCAGCATGCATTTTATACAAACGTCTTTAGCACGTTGGACAAATACTGTACATACTAGGGCTGTCTGAAGTCGTTCTTTGTTTAGCATTAATTCACTATAGGGCCTGTTGGCTATTGTTGCTGAACTTTGAGAAACAGGATTTATGTAAAGTATATGCATCAGTCCATATCTGCCAAATATTTTTTTAAAAATGACCCGACAAATGCCGACAGGTGAAAGTCATAAGATGGATTTAGAAGGTCAGAATTAAATCAATAAGACTGGAGAAGCCACAGTTTAATGTCCTGCCTAACAACAACCCCCTAGCTATTTTAATTTCACTATAAATCATAGTTTCACAAGCCTTATTGCTTTTATAATGCATTTACTGCATATACCTAACAAGGTTTCAACAATAAACACAAACAAAAAGAGGTGGTTGTAAGAGAAAGCACTTGTAGGACAGCAGACAGGGTGAATGAGGATTTCAACATTTCTCTCGGTTTACCCCCAAGAAGTTTACACAACAATCAGATGGTAACATTCAGACAGAAACATCACAATCACACTTTTAATGCACTCAACAACTTAACTTTAAATCATAAGGAACTGCCTGCGGAGCTCAGAGACAGGATTGTTGCAAAGGCACAGATCTGGGAAAGACTACAGAAAAAAATTCTGCTGCACTAAAAGTTCTCCAAGAGCACAGTGGCCTCCTTAATTCTTAAATGGAAGAAGTTTGGCACAACCAGGACTCTTTCAAGAGCTGGTTGCCCGGCCAAACTGAGCAATTGAAAGAGAAGGGCCTTAGTAAGAACCATGATTACTGTGACCGAGCTCTAAAGATCCTGTGTGGGGATGGGACAAAGGTTCAGAGGGACAACCATCACTGCTGCCCTCCACTGATCTGAGCTTTATGGCAGAGTGGCTAGACGAAACAAATGGTAACACATGAAAAACCACTTTGAGTTTCCAAAAAAGCACCTGAAGGACTGTCATACTGTAAGAAACAAGATTGTCTGGTCTGATGAAACCAAGATACTGTTTGGCCTCAGTTCTTTCAAACGTTATGTCTAAGGGAAACCAGGCATTGCTCATCACCTGCCCAATACCGTACAGTAAAGCACGGTGGTGGCAGCATCCTGCTGTGGGGGTGTTTTTTAGCAGCAGGGACTGGGAGACTGATCAGGGTTGAGGGAAAGCTGCTTAGAACAAAGTACAGAGATATCCTCAATAAAAAACCTGTTCCACAGAACTCAGAATATCAGACTGGGCATTTCTAAACTTTAGACATTTCTAAAGTTCTGTTTTCACTTTATTATGGGGTATTGAGTGTAGATTAATGAGGAAGACATTAAATTTACGATTGTAGTATCAGGCTGCAACATAAAATTAAAAAAAGTGTTGTTCTTCAATGCCTTGTTCTCCGTGTTCTTAATACTTGAAGATTGCAACCACATTACACCTTGCACCTGCTGTATTTGTATTGCAAGACTGAGATTTTAAATGCAATGTTTTTTTCTATCTAATATGTTTCGCACAAATAAAGAGATATAGAGTTGATGTATTTTTTGTTATTCATTATGGTACCGTAGTATAGCATAAAGCTTAACAAAATAGCAATGGAGTGGTTCTTAGAGAGTTTACTTATAGCGGAGAGTTTACTTAAAGCCTTGTTATCTGTGTTCTTAATAGTTAAATGTTACATCTTACACCTGTTGTATTTGCAGTACAGTAACACAGAACTTCAATAAGTTCAAAAAGCTTTCATTTTTATATTTCTTTGATACCTTTTCTTTTGGCCTTAAAACCCGTGTTTATAATATTTTGTAATTACGGGACATACTTTCTTTCTATTTAACTTTTGATACAAAAATAAGATATTGAAGTACTCTTATGTCATTTGTTATGGTACCAGGTTGTATCCCATATGAAGAACACTGATAATGCAGGATATGCTGTATGTTTTATGTCATGTTTTATGGTTTCATAATCCATTTAAGATAAATTATCCATGCTGGTCTAGATTGTGATTAAGGCAGTTAATTACATTAATTAATTTCACTATTTTAATGTGTTTTAGCAGTATAACATAAACTTTACAATTTTTTTAAGAAACGTACAAGATACCAAACACAAAAGGACAGAGCCTAATACAATTCCAAGAAGCCCAAATAGCAGCAAATAGATTAAATAAACAACAAAAATAAACAAATAAATAACATGTTACACAAGGGGGTTATCAACAAAGAATACAAAGAAAGATATGCTTTATTGTTGACATCAAAATGAATAAAATAAGGCAATGATTTCTCAGTAGTGCAGCAGAAATTGAAACAATAAAAGAATGATTAAACCTTCAGATGTCATTAAGGGAATTTGATCGGCAAAACTCCTAAATAATGTTATTGAAATGGTGGCTTGTATAGCTAGAAGAAGATCTGTCCAGCCCCTTATCTGGTACTAAATTAAAATCACTTCCAATTAGTACAACATTTGTATGACATTTCAATTTAAGTGGAATAACATCTGTAATTTAAAAAAAAATTAATTATTTTACCTGCTACATTTATAACCATAAACATTACCTAAAATAAGAAAAGTACTTTCAATATTAACCACAACAGCACGGCAATAACCATAATCATCAGCTTGGAAATTTACAACCTTCCCAGAGCAATTGTTAATACATATTCTACACCTGCTGATCGATTGGAGCCATGACTAAACAGAATTGGCTCTCCCCACTGCATGTTCCAAAAAGCAGCTTCAGCAGAATAAGACTCCAGAAAAACGAAATTTGACTTCTGCCCCTTACCTTTGCGTTTAACTTTCCGTTCTTTAGACCCCTTGCATTTTACAAACAAAAAGATAAATGAGATTTCAAGGTAAACATTATCCCACTGGAACTTACAGTGAACAAAGAGTGTCACTAAGCGGTCAACAATGAGATCAGAAGAAGAAAAGTGTAACACACAAAAAGCCAATCAAAAATAAACACATTTTCCAAGTCTTCATCATCAGACAAAAAATTGCTTCCCCTCAATAAAGGAAAAGCACTATAAAAAATGTTCCCCTCAGTTCGTGCTTGTTTAATGCGTGGTCAAAGTACTCCCCTAGCTTCTCTGTCCTCTTTGTTTGAGTCTTCAGCAAAATGAATCCTTGCCTCATTGCACACGGTTGATCCCTTTGTCAGTGCCCAGATTTTGTCTCTGTAGATTCTATCTGAAGACTGAATGTTGATCTGGTGTGTGCGACTTCCTTCTTTTCTGCCAATGTGATGAACCGTGTCAACCGCCTCTTCCACTTTCCAGGGCACACCAGAAGCAATCTAGACCAGCAAGGTTATCACCTCCTGTCTAATGTTCTCATTCTGTTTCTCTGGCACACCTTTGATGACCTAGCCTTTTCCAGAAATTCAGTTCTCCTACACATGACCTCACAGCTCTTTATATTTTAAAGATCAGAAAGTTCCAATTGCAATTCAGTTGCCTTTTGCTTATGAGCTTCTTTTGCTTATCTCTTCCTTAACTTCAGAAATGATGCTACAATTCTCTTTCATTTTTTTGGACAGCTTCTCCACCTTTTTCTCTTGCTTGTCAAATCAAGGGAGTAAATTTGCTATGAGGATATTGGCATTAGAGATTTCTTCCACCTGATCAGGACACCCTCTCTTCATAATGTGCACTTTGCTGGGAGTAACAAATAGACTCTGAGCACCACAATCCTCTTACACACATTTGTTAGGCTCAACACATACTTCCATCACGACAGTGTTGTTGTGATTATTTCTGTTACTGATCACGATGTTATCCTCAGAATTTCTTGCTCTACTTGCCATCTTTAGATGATAAAAACCTTTTTGTTAACAAACAATTCAGAAATGTTTTAAAAATAAAACAAACTTTGCTTGTAGTTCAGTCATCTAGTACGCCAACTTGACCCAGACATCTATAATATAGACTTTAATGTCTTTTTCCAGTATTGCGCTTTTGAATATCACTGTTTCATTAAGCATTGAAAACTTTATGAATCAAATGTATCAAACTGGCCAAGTCACGTGATGTTACGTCATTACTGTTAGCTGTTTCGAAAATGTAATGATTCATCAATTAACTTTGCCCTCATCAAACTGAAAATATTTAATAGCGCGCTTATCCAGGGTCAATGCTCACTTGAGGACACCTTGTGAATCACAGGACATTTAAAATTGCCAAAATTTACTATACAAATAAATCCAGCAGCAGATGGGCAAGCCAAAACAGAAACTGATACAGGAGGTGAAAACAAGGTGGAACAGCATGTTTTATATGCTTAAAAAAAGAGGAACAGGACGCAGTTGGTTCTGCTTCAATGTCTTTGAACCACAACACTCTTGAACAGTGGACAGTTTGAAGCCATTTCATACCGTCTACATGCCCTTTCAGCCTTTAGTCAAACCACCATTGAGCTCTCGGCAGAGAAGATTGTCACAGTCTCAAAGCTAATACCTATTGTCAAAATGGTGTTTCATACAATCGTTGAAAAACTGACATCATAAACAGCAACTGACTTCACAAATAACTTGATCACACATCTTAAAGCACTTTGGCAGAAAAGAATCTATAAGGATATTGGCCAAGGCCACGCTTTTAACTTTTGGATCCCAGATTTAAGATTGTTGACAGTGCCATCAATACTGATGCTGCAGTCAAGGACTGAATGTAGCTGAATGTAGTGCAGTGATACGGGAAACAACAACATTGCTTCCACCAGGCACACCCCAGCCATCAACTTCAGCAGCAACCGTTTCAGCAGGAGAACAGGGAGATGGAGGGGACAACCTATGGTAATTCTTGGACAGCAAGATAAGAGAGACACACAGGCCCACAGTGTCACTGCTTAACTGTCATTTTCACTGTCATTGTTTAAACGGTTGTACAGAGGTTAACAGGACAAGCGATCCAGTGAAGTTTTGGGCAAAACACCAAACGTTATTTCCACATCTCTTTCATCTTGCCTAAAAATATTTGTCAATATCAGCAACATATGTACCATGTGAACAAGCTTTTTCTAAAGCAGAGGTTTTGTGCAAAAAGAGAAATTGTTTAAATGATAAAACACTAGAGCAAATTTCATTTTTAAATAAAAACTCAAACTGCTGTTTTGTTCTTGTCACTATTACTTACAGACTTAAAAGTTCTGAAAAGTAAAGTCAAGTAAATTTAATAATGCGTTCTTACAAACCACCACACCTGGTCCTTAAAACAGCTTTTTCATCCCCCTTCTCATGAGTCATAACACTACCATTTCACTTTGCTAGTGTTTTATAGACAGCTTTTATAACAAACACAAATATTTGTAATTGTTTCAAAAAATGTCATTGTCTTTGGGCCTAGATCTCGTTGCTTGTACACGGGTTTGACCAGCAGGTGATGTTTTGAACGCTTCAGTGAACAATTTTGCGAAGCGTTAACAGTTATATAAGTTCACAGCAATATAAGTTACGGCACTCAGGGCTGATCATGTCTCATCTGGTCATGATATTGTGCCAGACGGACACATTTTGTGCTGCTAACACACAGCAGTTCTTGTGTAACAGGAAGGGCAGTTTTTCATCGTTTGATGGTGTTTCAAATGTCTGCTGTGTGTCCTTCATTTTTGGTAGGATACTGTCTGAATATCATTGTATTCTGTGCATTCTGTTAGAAAGTGCAGCTCTGTCTCGATTTTGTTTTTGATCACTATCTTTCAGCACTATTACACAACACAGCTGCCCTAATGTCCCAACATGCATTGCGTTGCTGACGTCAAGTCAGACTGTGGGTGGGTTTGATGACGCTATCGCCGCGCGCCGGTCGTCTCCGGTCTTGACGTGTTTATGGTTGCCATCATACCGTTGAAGCACATTTCCTGAAGGCGATATGAGCGCGTGTGTGTGACATTATCCGCGCTGTGATAACGCCGTGTGACGCGCGTCAGACGCTCGTGTAGTGACTAAAGCGTGGAGTGACTCGCGGGAGGTGAGACTGATCATATAGAGGGTTTAGACTCAGTGTTTGAGCAGGTGTAACACTCATATCAGCTCTTAAAATCATGCTGTACATCTGCATTGTGTTCAGATATAACACACGGCACTGACTGTGTTTATTTTGTGTATTACACGCGCTGTGTGCCGTTTAAAGGCGTTTTTGGGTTGTTTTGACTCTGTAAATGTAAACGTGTTTAGGTTAGGGTTATACATATATATATACATATGTACATACACACACATTTATACACACACAAATATTTACAATCTTAAAAATCTTTTTATCTGAAGCCGTTTGCTTAAATGTTTAAAATTACTATTGTGGCAACATATTAATAATTACAATTCTATTTAAATTGGTTCTGAAATAGATGGTTTGGACCAAGTAATGAAGAAAAAGAGTGTAGGATAAAGAGAAACTTCTTCAAAACACTTTAAAAAGCTTCTCAGAATGATGAACTGAGTGATAAAATGTCAAGAAAACATTTTAGCAAATTCTAGGAAAAGGGTGACTACAATGAATATGCCAGAATATAACCTAGTTTAATTTTTCAATTTTCCAAATCCTTACAATTGTGATGTGAAAAAATGAATAAATAATGAGTATGAGTTTCCAACCTTTTGACCAGTACTATATATGCATGTGTGTGTATAAATGCAAAAAATACAGTTAATTTAGTGTTTGTGTTTGCAATTGCCATGTTTCATGGTGTGTCAGTGTTTGTAATTGCATCAGTGTCAGAACTCACCCGTCTCTTGTCTTCAGATCGGCAGGGCTGATGGCGTCTGTCAGCGAGGGCAGTGTGGACTCTAAGGCTGAGCTGACTGCTCTGCTTGAGCAGTGGGAGAGAGAACAGCAGGGCGGCACAAATGAGCTGCTTAACATTCTAACCAAGTGAGAATTACAGCACAAACACTCTTAGGCCGTGTGTCCACCATAGCGTTTTTCCTGTGGCCAGCATACTTGGTGGTTTGCAATGGGAATACCGGGTTTTTAAAAATGCCAGAACCTGGCGAGGGGCTAAGCATTTATTCAGTGCAGTGTTGTGGGTGCACTGCGTTTTTTTGTGTTTTTTTTTCCGGTGGCCAAGAGCTGAAAAATGTTCAACATTAGGTGAAACGCTGTGCTTGTCAATGTCACTTTTGGCCGAGTTATCCAGTCACAGTGCAGGAGGGCCGGGACCAACCATTCTGCTTGTACAGTGACTGAACAACGCATTAACAATGCAGACTAAATATTTCTGTTTTCAAACATTTTTGTACCAGATGAGATCCCGGGGCTTCCACAATATTAATATTTGCTGATTAAACAAACTGTGATATTAGATTCTAGTAACACATTACTTAGTCTGTAATATATGATAAACTATTTGCCTAAATCATACATATATCCACTGAAAAAGGCTGTCAAGCGCTCACAGCTGGTGTTTTCAGCTGCTTTTTAAATGCTTTGGTGAACATGTGGCATTACTGTACACATCACGTTGTTAGCTGTTAGCGTAAAGTCCAAGACCACCATCATATCTGACAAAGAAAATGCAACCCATGTCTTTCCAATATTCCAGTTCCTAGAAATGGTAATAGGAAAGATTTTATTAGATTAAAATTCCCATTTTGAAGAGACTACAGACATTTCATGTGTTTACATTTCTTGTTGGTACTGGTGCTTTTAATGCTAGGCTAGGTAACCAATAGTTTAGATCTTACAACAGAATATATTGGCTTTATAATATATAGAATGTTTCTTATTACCTTAAGTGATTAACACTTTCTCTTAATCCCACCAGGATTTCAGAGCTTGTAGAGAGAGAGACAGAGGAATATCACAAGGCTGATCCTGATCCGTTTGATGACCGTCATCCAGGTGATTATCAGCTGCCCTCCACCTTTGGCTCGCATTACTTCACAGATCTCCCTTTCCAATATTCTGAATTTTAATTTTTAATTTAATTCTGAAAAGTCATCTTAAAAGTCCTGTAATCATAAATTTATTTGCTCTGAAAATGTTATCTTCTGATAATTGAAATAATTCTTATTTTAATCTTATTTGTCTTGTTCAGGACGAGCAGACCCAGAGTGCATGCTGGGACACCTGTTAAAAATCCTCTTCAAGAATGATGATTTCATGAATGCGGTGAGCAGATGCATTCAGTGTTCATCATGGACCCAATGATCAGAGCAGCCCTGATCTCAATATTTGTATGCGCATGTGTGTGTTTCTGTGTGTTGTAGCTGGTGAACTCGTACGTGATAGGCAGCAGAGAGGTGTCTCTGAACACTGCAGCCTGCAGACTGCTGCTAAACATCATGCCAGGCCTGGAGACAGCTGTGGTCTTTCAGGAGAAGGTACTTGTATTTGTGTGTGCAGTCTGCAGTTGAAAATCAGAGTCACGCAAGCTGTGCAGATCATGAGTGTGTGTGCTTGATGCAGGATGGGATAGTGGAGCGTTTGTTTAAATGGGCTCAGGAGGCAGATCATCCCCTCAGAATCTATGCCACAGGACTACTGGCAGGGGCCATGGAGAACCAGGACATTGCTGCCAACTACCGCGAGGAGAACTCTGTACTGGTAAGTCCAGCACCACTGAACCAGTCACTCCTCAATGACACACTTGCATGTATAACAAAACACTGTTCTGAGACCAGTGGATTTTAAGACAGACTGCTTCACAGGTCAATGTACATGTCACAAGTTCCCTCTTTTAAATAATTTCCACCCATGGCATATGCATGAAAGGGATGTGGGGTCTGTTGAGCTGCTAGTAGCATGCAGTCACCATTTCAAAAACATGCCCAGATCCCCATATATTGTAAATCTTTATTCGGCTGTTCTAAAACGGATAAAATTAGGAAACAGTTATTAAAATTTTAACCCTGAAGTTTCTCTGTGTGCTACCCATTTTACAGATGGTGGTTTTCAGAACCACCTCTAGCCTCCTGGCTATTTTTTTGTTGTTGTTGTAAGTCTGTGTTTAGTGCTCTGGCAACGAGATTCAGCTACACTCATTGTATGAAGACAACTGATACCATTGTTAGTGTTTACATCTGAGAAACTGATACCCACAGCTGTGGTAAGGGCGTAGCCTTTCTGAAACACCAATCACAACACGCTGGTCAGAACACATTACGCTTTGCAGAAGGAGGGGCATCAGAACTAAATGGAGCATTTGGCATAGACTGGAAACAGAGGTGTTGATGTAAACTATGGGAAAATTTAAGAACAATTAGGCATAAACACGTATTCTAATACACCCTAAAACAAAATCACAATTTGAAGAAAGGCAGAACCTGACTCCTAACAGATGCTGAAAGTTTGGAAGTGATTATTGTGAATATAAGGATGTGATGTTTGTATTGTAGGTTCCTCTAACACTGCAGAGGCTGAGAGATCTTCAGGATAAAGATTCACAGAGTAGGAGGGACAGCAAACGTCTCAGCAAGAGTCTGTCGCCTCTACTTCCTGTCGACGAGGAGGCCGTGGATGGAGAATTCACCAACAACATCTCACACGTTCACATGGAGCAGAAGAACTCAAAACAACAGGACTCAGAAGCCAAGCTCCCAGCGCTGGCCAGTTCTGCTGTGAAGAGTGCGGGGGGGTGCGCAGGTATAAAAGGGCAGATGAAGCCCGCCGTAGCTCTGTCATTAGAGTCCAGTGAGACAGATATTTCAGAAGAGGGAACAAGGAAGAACGAGAACAGAAGCAAAGTCAGGCAGAAGCTCAGCTTCTCTGTGCCTGATCCGGAGCGAAGCTTCAGTGAGCTGTCCAACAGCAGCTGGTCTGAGATGAGTCCATGGGTCATAGGAAACAATTACCATCTGTACCCGCTCACACCCGGCATAGAGCAGCGTCTCATCCTGCAGTATCTGACCCCACTGGGCGAGTATCAGGAGGTAAGCTCAGAACATCACCCAGGTGTTCTTTCATAGTTTCAAGTAGACTTTAGGTATCTGTACAGTTATTCACAAAACATCTCAATACATCTGTTACGCTCTGTTTCCTTCTAATTCTTCAACATGCTAAAAAAACAGTGACGTGTTTTGTTTAATTTCATATATTCGGCACACGTTTAACTAGACTAGCAGTTTGAAAAACTGCAACAGAGCATGAACAAACATGATCTGATCAGTAATCAAACATCGACAGTTTACAGACATAAGTGACAGTCACTTCTCATGTCACACTCACTTTATCACATTTTTCTCTCTGCCCCCGTGTCTCTGCCCCCGTGTCTCTGCCCCCGTGTCTCTGCCCCCGTGTCTCTGCCCCCGTGTGTTACAGTTGTTAGCTGTTTTCATGCAGCTTGGAGCTCGTGAGTTGCTGATGCACTACATGGACCTCAAACAGACAAACGATGTCCAGCTCACGTTTGAAGCCCTGAAGGTATTGCAGAAGTATCACGCACGCTGACAGTCAAGAGTCTGGACACTTGCTGTGTCATATGATCTTAAAAATTTTAAACCCATCTTAAGGATTAGGACCCATCTTAGGCACTGTTAAAATGTGATGTTAAAATGTGTAACCGTTCTTTCATTCAGTACCTCGCCTCTCTGCTCCTCCATAAGAAGTTTGCAGCAGAGTTTGTGGCTCATGGTGGGGTGCAGAAGTTACTGGAGATCCCGCGGCCGTCCATGGCTGCAACGGGTGTCTCACTCTGCCTCTATTACCTCGCGTACAACCAGGATGCCATGGAGAGGGTATTAGCACACCATCACTATCGGGCATCTGCTCTCAGTGTTGCATATTGTGCTCACCTGTGTCTCTGCTCCTGCAGGTCTGCATGCTGCCACATTCTCTGCTGTCTGAGGTAGTGAGCTACACGCTGTGGCTGCTGGAGTGCTCACACGCGTCCGGCTGCTGCCATGCCACCATGTTCTTCTCCATCTGCTTCTCCTTCAGAGCCGTGCTGGAGCTCTTCGACAAACAAGATGGCCTGCGACGCCTCGTCAACCTGGTATAAACGTTTTCAGGATCTTCCCATAAAGGCTGAGATGGCAAGATGAGAAATACAGTTTAAAGAGAAGATGGTGTGGTTAAACATCATTGGGGGTTGTTATTGCATATTTGTGTCCTCATTTCCTTTCCTCATGTCTTAGCTCCACCCTGTTAGGATGCAAGGGATGGATGCAGGGATGGGGGGCACATTCAGTTTACTTCAATTTTATTTATATAGCGCTTTTTGCAATGTTGCAAAGTTGCTGTAAATATTAAAAAATGTTTTTTCTTAAGACGTGGTAGTAATATTACTTAACAATGCAAAGATCATAAGGGGTTCATGAATAATATGATAAACATGATAAATGACACCTATGTTTTGTTTTTTTCTGTTTTTGTTTCATCTGGGTTCTAATTATTTAATATTTACACACAACACAATATTTATTAACGCACAATATACACACCACCACAGTAACTAGCAACAGTTAAAAGTGTGACTATTTTAGGGGTGATATTGTGCAGTTTTTAAATTACCAAATCCAGTCTCCCATTTTTAATATCGCATTTAATATTGTTTATTAAAAAACAAGTAAAATAGTTGTACAAATGTAGGACCATGACAAAAGTTCATTTAGGAATGTTATTTCTGAGGACAGTGTTGCTGTGGGTGTGTCCTGTAGGGTTCAGATAATTTATACTGTGATGTGAACAGTTCCTCAGATCTGACTGGTCTATGGCCACTTTCATTGACAGACAAACAAGATTCCCACAGAATAAAATCCTGTGTATACCTCTTAAAAGAACATATCGTTTGTATTGAACTTCTCGTTTACTAAATGCTTGGTGTGAAAGGGCCTTTGTTTCTGTCATGTAGATCAGCACGTTGGAGATTCTGAACCCGGAGGACCAGGGAGCACTGTTGTCTGATGATGAGATCTTCTCCAGTAGACAGACGGCGAAACACACCTGCATGGCGCTGCGCAGATATTTCGAGGCTCACCTGGGCATCAAGGTGGAGCAGGTAAAACAATCCCTGCAGCGGACCGAAGGATGGGTGGCTGTTCACCCACAACCTTATTACAAGGTACACACACATCAACACATTTAAAGAAAAGTTTAAATCCCTGCAAATGTAAAGATCTCAGAAAACATTTCTTCGCAGCAGGTGTAACGGGCCTGATGATGTTTGGGTTCAGACTGAGGTGGCAGTGTTCAGAAATATTTTTTTTTGTTGTCTTCAGGCTTGCTCATACACCCATGAGCAGGTTGTGGAGATGGTGGAGTTTCTGGTGGAGTATGGACCAGTACGCTTGTACTGGGAGCCTGCAGAGGTCTTCCACAAACTCTCTTGCGTCCAGCTTCTCCTTCAGCTCATTTCCATTGCCTGTGACTGGAGGACATACTATGGCAGGTAAGGAGGGACCCATGAATTAAAACTTTGAATATTCTGGAATCTGGAAAAGTAACTAAATGTAACTTGTGTTTGATCTGTATGACCTGTATCTGTGTTTCAGGGCAGATACAGTGAGGTACGCTTTGGATATCCTCAGCATTTTAACAGTCATTCCTAAAACTCAGCTGTTACTGGCTGAAAATGTTCCAGTGCTGGATGAGAGCGGTTCCACCATTTCCACTGTGGGTGAGTGTTTGTTATATACAGTAGCTCATGATATCTATGATATCCCAGCATGTGAAGCTAGGCCAGGTCAGTTTCGTGTCATTGTTCTCACTGCTGTGTGCTGTAGTTTCTGGGCAACTAATATCATGTTAACAGGTTAATGGAAAACTTGCTAAAATTAGTCAGCATTTTGTATCTGTAGGGGTGTGCAATAAATATTGTGTGCGATAATATCCTAATTATTTTAACGATAATGTGAAATCATATCGAGTTTGTCGCTTGATAAAACAGCATTCAGTGTCCATGAATTCACTGAGTGCTGTAGTCACGTTCAGAGCACAGTGCAGCCCAGTAGATTCAGTGTCCATGAATTCACTGAGTGCTGTAGTCACGTTCAGAGCACAGTGCAGCCCAGTAGATTCAGGGTCCAGTATGAGCCCATCGTGCTGTCTGTGATCTCTTGTGTGTGCGTTGTCAGTGTCGGACAGCTTTAATGTGGAAACATTTGGCCTTGAAAAAAACGGAGAGTGTGAGCAAGTATAATTTATATAATTGTAAGACTATTACAAACACAATTTTGAAGGAAGGATGCCAAATAACAATTCGGTATCATTATTGGCAAAATACCAGAATACAAAGAGATATCTTTGTTCGTATTTTTTTTATTCATATATTTATGGCACACTCACAGGTAGATCTTGTTTACCAGCAGAGATATCTAAAGGCAACTGTCATGCATTACTAAGGTTTGTAACTGCAGCAGTAAAGCAAAAATGTTATAGTTATTTCTAGCGCTGCCCTGACTAAGGATTTTCCTAGTCCACTGGTAGTCGTTCCTTGAAGTCATTAGTTGTAAGTTTATAATATTAATTTAA
This sequence comes from Ambastaia sidthimunki, assembly GCA_036877625.1. Taxonomy (NCBI): domain Eukaryota; kingdom Metazoa; phylum Chordata; class Actinopteri; order Cypriniformes; family Botiidae; genus Ambastaia; species Ambastaia sidthimunki. Next base: position 19,367 of record JAZGTK010004877.1, read on the forward strand.
ATGTGTAATAGGGAAGGGGGTTTTAGATAATGGTTTGCGATTCGAGGATGAGCATGTCGAATAATGTTAGCATATACAGTTATATAACATTACAGAGAAATACTAAGCCGTGATAATAAGCCTTTAAATATTAATTTAACATGCATGTAAATCGATCCGCGTGATCCTGCTAAAATGACTTTGAATGTGAAAATTGCATACAAAATACAAAGCCTATACATTATATAAAAACAAATAACTAAAAGATAAAGCATCAAACAGTACATCAGTATGGCCAATTATCTAAATTATAGCATAATTTAACATATAGCATCTTCCACACTTTGACAAACTTGGATATGCTCCAATAGTGCACATCTAGAGCAAGCGGACATGTTGTTAATGTTAAGCTGCTATCAAATTATCATCAAATAATAAGTAATGTTTGAGGTCCATGAATTAAGCGAACATTTGCCTGCAGAATTTGCACATTCTTGAATGCCAAATGTTTTTCACTTTAGTTATTATGGTGGGGGAGAAGGAGAATCAGGTGATCTTCAAGTGACTCATTTTATTTTCCCACAGGGGTGTAACGATATACTAGTGCCACAACTCGGTTCTGTTTGCTTTGGGTGCACGGTTCATAGCATGGCACCAGCAATGCAAAAGATGACTAGATTGACTTATCTTCATATTAACAATACTTAAAGACAGTAATTTCAGTGTATGAGGGGAATTCCCATCAGAAGCTCATATGGTGGATTGATGACCTTTAGGGCAGGGCTTGTAGGAGTCGTTGTAGGAAGACATTAACAAACTATCCCTGAAGTTTTATTTCAAAGCAGTTTAGCAAAGAACAGTGTCTTACAATCCCTCCAGTAAAGCAGCCATAAGCCTATAATCATACTCTACATTATTATACTGTACACACTTGTTTCCCAGCAGTGTGCTGCAGTCGTGTTGATATATATTTATAGTTGTTTTTGGAATATACCTGCAGAAATATCCCATTCCTCAACTACTTTGCAGTTAGATAAACTTTGTCAATGACCATGTCAGTGCTCACCATAGTTGTTAAATAGGAGCTTTTAAAAGATGTAAAAATACATTGAAGATATCAACAGGTTGTCCTGATTATTTTATAAATAAAATTCAATTTTATTTATATAGGACCCTTTACAATGTTGCATTGCTTCAAAGTAGCTTAACTTGATATAATGACCAATAAAACAGAAAAATTGTCTTTTTTTTGTGAAAAATTTAATACTCGCAATCCCATGCAAATCTTGCAAAAAAAAATACACCTCTTAGTAGTTGTTAAAAGTGTACTAATTACAATTTTATCAAATGTCAGTGAAGAAAACTGTTTGGTGAGAAAGGTAAAAAAAAGCGAGGTCAACCTAAACAATTGGGTTGGGTTCAGGGCAGCAGGGGGTTTGGTATGTCATAAGAGTGCTGCGGTAGGTACCATGTGTATCACAGTTTTTTGGTTTGGTTTCGAAAATCATTACACTCCTTGTATTGCTGAACATGTTCATCTGTGGGTCTGCAGGTATGAGTGTTGTGCTGGTCGTGGCAGAGGGCGAGGTGTTTGTGAATGATGCAGAGATTCAGAAGTCGGCCCTGCAGGTGGTGATCAACTGTGTCTGCGCTCCTGACAAGCGTGTCTCCAGCATTAGCAAGTTTATCTCCGGCACCCCACGCCGCCGACTGCCGCAGACCCACCGCGTCAGTGAAAGCATCCTGGCCAAGATGTGGAATGTGGTTCAGTCGAACAATGGCATCAAAGTCCTGCTGTCCCTGCTCACCATCAAGATGCCCATCACAGACGCTGATCAGATTCGCACACTAGCGTGTAAAGCTTTGGTTGGGTTGGCCCGCAGTGCGGCTGTACGTCAGATTATAAGCAAGCTTCCTCTGTTCAGCAGCGGACAGATCCAACAGCTGATGAAAGAGCCTGTGCTTCAGGACAAACGCAATGAGCATGTGCGCTTTTGCAAGTATGCAGCAGAACTTATAGAGCGAGTGTCTGGAAAGCCACTGCTAATTGGCACGGATGTTTCACTGGCACGGCTGCAGCGTGCTAATGTTGTGGCACAATCACGCATTTCGTTTCCTGAGAAGGAGCTTTTGTTGCTTGTTCGGAATCATCTTTTATCTAAAGGTCTCACAGATACAGCTGTGGTACTAACCAAAGAGGCTGAACTGCCCATGGGGCTGCATCCTCATGCACATGCTAGTGTGCTGCCATTCAATCCGGTTTCTGTGACAACGACGCCACCTCCAGTTGCCATACCACGGGTTCCTCGGCTCACTAACGGGATCACGGGCCGTCTGGGTGGCCACACCCCTCATCTGCCACGCCCCTCCACCTCACAGGCCCTGCTCCCTTCAACTCCTACCACTTTTCACCATAGCAATGGCTCTCCACTTATTGGGCGCATTGCATTCTCACGGGAGCGGCCATCACCCTGTGCCACGGCAGGAGCCAAGAAGCCAAAGGTTTTGAGACAGAAGTCGGATCACGGTGCTTTCAGCCAGAGTCCAGCTGTTAAAAAGCAGCTAGACAGACACTTGCCGTCCCCTCCCACTCTAGACAGGTGTGTTATTTTCTCAGTAGATTTACAACCAGAATGCAAATTTCTCCTATTTTTTTTCTTATTTCCACTTCAGTATAGATGTAATTCAAGGGGTTGTATTATAAGAATGCCGTTGTTTGAATTAAGAGATTAAAATTTTAGCCTCTTTTGAGATGTCACACAGTTGGAGTCAGGAGATGTCACACATGTCCATCATGTCAGTCAGTCTCTGTAAGCAATGTCGTGTGACGCATCCGTGTTCTGATTCAGGGAATGAGAAACATTGTGAACATGTGCTCTACCTACCTCTTAAAATTCAAATGATATAAAACCAACAAACATTTCAGATGTCACTGGTGTTTTAAGCCAGTGGGTGTTGAGCTATGATCATGTGATTGGTTTGTGCAGTTAGTTGAAGCGACTGCATTGTATTTCCCTAAAAATAAATCTGACATCACAGCAGGTCAGACAGTATATGCACCAGCGATTGGTCCTGTGCATCTCAAACAAGCCTCTTTTTGAAACTGCAAAAATGTTTATCCATGTGACATAAGTAAAATGATCTGTGATGCTATTATTGGAAACTGTTAAAAGTTGAAATAATAGGATATTATTTTTAAATAGTGATGTGTATCATCTCAGATTTTTCAAGTAATTGAAAAATTTGGTTCACTGTAAGAGTGCATAAATAACTCCCTATTAAGCAGCTGTGTGTGTTAGTAACAGACAGACAGAGACTGTGTTCTACTGCTCCACCTGCTTCTGAAACACAAGCAGCATGTATATTGATCACCAGCAACTGGTTAACATTTTTGGAGACTGTATTTATTTTACACTTACTTTAGAAGCAGCCAGCCAAACAGCAATTGCACACTTTAGTTTTAAGATAAATGCACAATGTCGTCTTGTTTGCAGTATCATTACAGAGTATTTGCGAGAGCAGCATGCGCGATGCAAGAACCCGGTGACGACGTGTCCTCCCTTCAGCCTCTTCACGCCTCACCAGTGTCCCGAGCCCAAGCAGAGACGCCAAGCACCCATTAATTTTACCCCTCGACACACACGCAGGGTGGTCTACCCCAAGTATGGCGGTGTGGATGGAGGGTGTTTTGACAGACACCTAATCTTCAGCAGGTGTGACTTCATACTCCAGCTTTAGTTTCAGTTTCTCTTTGATGTGTACAAGAGCCGTCATGCTTTAAACAAATATAAGAAAAATTTTTGTTCTGCTTGTGTTCAGGTTTCGACCCATCTCTGTGTTCAGGGAAGCTGAGGAGGATGAAAGCAGCTTTATGTGTTGTGCGTTCTCTGCACGAGAGCGTTTCCTGATGTTGGGCACATGCACTGGACAGCTCAAACTCTACAACGTGTTCAGTGGTCAAGAAGAAGCCAGTTACAGCTGCCACAACTCCGCTATCACACACCTCGAGCCATCAAGAGTAATACAAACACACACACACACACACCTTGAGCCCTCCAAAATAATAGACACACACACACCTCGACCCCTCCAGAGTAATAGACACACACACACACACCTCGACCCCTCCAGAGTAATAGACACACACACACACCTCG
>JAZGTK010004878.1:0-23499 GCA_036877625.1 Ambastaia sidthimunki
AGTGACATAATATTCACAAGCATTCAATCAATATTGTAATTAAAACCTAAAGTGATTTAATTTACTCATGTCTCATGACATTTACCATGACGTTTAACTTTTATATTAGAAAACAAGAAAAAAGAAAAAAACAGGATTTTTTTTATCAATGGCCTCTTTTCCATGTATTTTAAGTCACTTTTATAGCCACACAATAATTAGTAACAGAATAAATGTCCATATTTATTTTCGGTTTATCTTTAACCCAATTCGCCACAGTGAAGTCTTTCCTCTTTAGCTGGGAATAGAACTGGCATGCTTTGAAGTGTAGCATTTGCTGCCATTGCTGGCTTTCAGACTGATTATCCACACTCATTCTGTAGACTACATGCCCTTGTCAGTCACCAGCACACACTGGAAAGCCTAAATCTCATAACACATGTTGTCAAAGAGCTTTTGTGCATTGTGGAACCCAGAGAGCTTTCTTCTACTGATGTGAGCTGACCTTTCTGTTTGTTTTCCCGTGTACAAACCCTTAGTCACCCACCATGATCCTGAGAACACCTTCAACAGCATTATCGAGCCGCCCTCCGTAGTGGACCAGCCCTCTCCATCTTGGTCGTCCCAAGAGTCCTTCTCTTCCTTTGAGACAAGCGATGACGGCCCCGTTTACGAAGGTGAGATGGTCTCGGAACTGGAGTAGATAAGCCAGCTGTTTGTCCAACAGGGAAAAGTAATCAGGAAGTCTCCTAATGATTTAATCTGATGCAGTTTTCTGGTAAATGCTGGCCCTTTGAGCAAGAATATCTATAAAAGGCAAAGTAAGCAAATGATATTCTTTCAGGATGTGACTCAGGGCATTTTTTGCATAAATTGTGGTATCAGAGGGATGAGTGTTTCTGAATGCTGTGCTCAATTTAGCTTGCTAAAAAGTGTGTTAAAGAAAGAATATTAGGATCCACACCAACAGACATTAACATTGTTTATTGTAAAAAAAAAACTTGTACGATACAGTACATGTTCAAGCTTTTTAAATTTAAAAAGTTTTTGATTGGCTGTCAATGTTTGATTGTTAATCAATTGGACAGGCGTCACTTTGAAGTTGATCCCAATGATATCTTTCCTCTCTATCGCTATAGTTATAGTTGTGGTGTGAACTCTTCTATACTTTAGGATTTCAAACGATTTTTAAAACTTATAGTTTTAATAAATAAAATAGTTTTATAAATAGTTTACTATTAAAAATAATAGTTCTATTTTTTAGTTAAGTTATTAAAAATTAGTTTTTGTAATCGTTATCATCCTTGGTGTAAATGCATCTTAACTTACTATTTCTAAATAATATACAGTATAAATAAAAAAGTAAATTATATATGAAAATAAATATATAAAACAAATTGCTATGCAACAATGGAAAAACAGAATTATCATTCTTCTCTAACCTCTTTTGTTTTCTCTCATGCCCTGTTAGAAGCTATGAATGAGAGCTGTGAGAAAGGAAGTTCTAATGCTCCTCAAGAAGTATCACCGACACCCAATGAAGAAGATGCAGGAGAGTACACATCCCTCAAAGACACAACAAAGCAATCTGTTAATGACGGAACTGAGCAACCACTTCTGAAGTTCTCAGACAGTGAGGGTTCCACTAGCGGTTCTGAGTCAACCATGGGGGCTGTTTATGCTCATATCGCTCGTCTTTCAAAACATTCCAAAGAGGAGGAGGACAATGCAACACCAGAGGTCAAAGGTAATTGCAAGGCCCTGTCCCCAGAGAAGACAAAACCTCGTCCTCCAGACCCTTCAACCAAACCTAAGGTGTCCTGGATCCATGGGACATCTGGAACCAACCAAACTGAGCATGGCCAGACTCCCACAATGCAAAACGAGAAGAAGAACTCAGAAAATTCTGGAAAGACAGATGAGAAGCATAGGTCAAAGGAGAAGTCAAGTAAAAATCGTGAAAAGCATCAGGAAAGTAAGAAGGTCGATGGAACGGAATCCCCGAGCAAAACCAAAACTCATAAAGCTTCTGAAACCATAGAGCACCTCAATGGAACATTCCAGAATGCCTGGAAGAAGATTGGAAACTTCCACTCAGACAAGAAAACCAATGACAACAACAAAGATCCACCCAAAAGCCCAAAGATCATGCATCCACACATGAATTCTGAGGCTGCTACTCTACTTGCCGCTCAGCTTAAGGAGAAGACCCAGAGCCTAAATCGTAATGAGGGTATCACAGTAGGAGTCAAATCCAATGGCATTTCAACCCCACAGGCCAACAAAGAGAAACCAACCCCACCTCAAAAGACCAAGCGTTCTGTAACAGGAACCAACAAAGCCCTTCTGCCCACATCCAGCAATCTCCAGAAGATGGTGGCTCCTATTTCAGACTCGGCCCCTGAGCCCAAAAGTCCAGAAAAGCAGGGGGTAAATGGGACCAAGGTAGGAGTTGAGGGGGATGTCACACCAAAGAAAACACCAATCAAAAAACCACCCAGGAAAAAAGGAAAAGAGGGAACAGTAGAAACAGAAAGCAAAACCACTCCAAAGATGGCCATCATGCCACCTCAGACAGTCAAATAGAGAGCCGCTCTGTTTTAAAACTTAGTGGACTGCCTTGCTGCCTACATAAGCAACTGCCTTTTGAGGCGACATCCCAACTGAACCTCATAGGAATGCCTTACATAGTCAGCAACAATGAGCGCCACACAAAAATGAGATGGGAGACTCATAATAGTCAAGCATAAATTAATATCAATATACATGGAACACAAATTTTGGGTAAAATATTTGGTCAGTATTGAATTACGAAATTCCTTTCTTTTACCCACCATCTTGGATCTCATCGCAGTGCATTCTGGGATGGCCTCATTATATGTGATACTGCCTGAATTTGGCTGAAAGGTGGCGAAATTAAAGTGGCTTCTTTTTTGGAACAGACTTTGTATTAAAAAACATACAGTGTCAATACATACAGTGCCTTAAAACGCTGCCTTCAAAGTCAGCTTACTAGGTTTTAGAACAGAGCAAGTATGTTTAATTTTTATTCTTTGATCACACATATTGTGTCTATTTTTTGAGAACAAGCGAGACCTATGAAGGATTTCCTGGCTTTAGGAATTAGATGGATTTTCAAACGAACAAGCTGCTTATGGGATTTAATATTTGGAAGGATTTTGGTTCTCGTTTTCTAAATCCTGAAATTAGAAACAACACTTAGTGGTATGACAGTATTTTTATGTACAGTGAAAAGGAAGAGTTGAATGAATTTAATGTAATAAGCTCATTTTAAATGCTTTTAATTGTATATTCTCTACACCATGAACAAATAGAGAGGTTTTCAATGCTATCATAATTTTGAACAACATGGTCATTTTAGTGTGATTTTTTAGTGTTGGTTTTGGCACTGTATTGATAGGTATAAAGAATTTACTTAAGGTACAGGATAGGTACAGAGAATGATGCAAAAATATTTTTAGATTTGTTCTCAGGCTTATATACATGTTCAACACCTTATGGGTGATTTCAAATCAAGAAAATTCTCTGTTTCTCTTGTAAAATTAAGATATGCTTTCATAAATAGTTTATAAAAGTATGCAGTTTTAGCCAGAGGACCAACACACACATACACATACACACACACACACACAATTTACTTAAAGCAGTATTGTGGAAGCTTTTAGAATTTATGTCATATAATGCCGTTTCCTATATTTTGCATTATTGTTGTATATAAGCATTATTATGATAGGACTTTTTATAAATGCATTACTTTGGCTTTCAAGCTTTCTACATTGTTTATTTACTAGCTTGCTACCGAGCTACAGACAGCGATGCTGTTTTGACATAGCAACCATCACAGTACCTAAAAGTTGCCAGTATTAAGCCACGTACCGGTACCAGTCTCGAGATTAAGTCTTTGCGTCAAGCTCAGTGCATCCAGCAAAATTTGGTTTTATGTCAAGAAAATTTGCTTAACTTCTAAAGACCAAAGTGCACAAATACTTTTGTTTGTTTACTGCCTGTAACACCCCACAGCACTTGAATTCTTAGACGCTAAGATTCTTAGAAAATGAAAGTAAAATAAAAGATTGAGGAGGTGAATAGATTGTAGTTTTCATGTAACATCTAGAATTAAACATTCGATCTGGGGCTGTGGCTGATTTTAGATTGTAAGCAGTTTAATGAAGACGAGTTTTTTGATTGTGGTGTACAGTAACTGCTCTTCCGTCATACGGTACCTTATATTTTTCTACATGCTAAGATATTTTGTATTAATATTGTTACCTACATTTGTAAGCTGTGCTTATACAACGTATATCTTGCTTTTTGTGTCAAATGAACTGGTTTTCAAATTTGATGCCATTTTATTTTCCTTTGTGCAAACATCAGGTACATTGTGTTTGTATGTTTAAATATCTTACTGTTTACTTTTAATACAGGTTTTTCACATTTCTCTGTGGATGTTATTGTTTTTCTCTTTAGAAACGATTAACTGTATGATGCAGAGATCAGAAAGACAACCTTTATGCATGTAACCTCACGTTCTGTGTTTATGCATTGCCTTATGCGGGATCTACGACAAAAAACGATTTGACATGTTTTTGCATGCAGTCCAAAACATTAGCAGCTGCAGTATATGATGTTTATGGGAGTATGAATAACAGAAACCTTCTACTCTGACTTTGGCATGAGCTTTAAGTAAAGCCCAGCCTTTAAACGTAGAGCATTATTATAAAAATTACATTAAGTTCATGTCTTTGTTCTGACTAATGTCGTTTTATGTTGCTGTGTGGTTATTCAGTTACCATATTTGAAATAAAAGAAAACCTGTAACTCATGAAGCTAAATACAAATCTCTGGTAAAATGACCTCATGAATTCATGATTAATTTATTCTGCAACAGACAATATCCAGTTATGGGGTCAGTTGGTTGTTAGCTCAGGTTATCTCAACATAACAGCCTTTTTAATAGACAACTGCTTGATCCAGGCCATCGATGTGACTGAAGGTTTGGAAAAAAAAAAGGGACTTTGAATGTGGTTGCTATGCAGCTGCAAATCCAGAGCACAAACAGGACAAGCTGACAATGTTTAATACCTGAAATGTTATGTTCAAATCCCCATTTCTAATGTGTAATTAAGAATAATAGTTACAGTTGCCTTGGTAAGCATGACTGATTGGTAAAAATAGTGAGGTTAGGAAAAGATCACGATATTTTGTGCGTGTGTGTGTGTGTGTACCATAACCATATCACCACCTCTTTTTGCGAATGTCCTCATATGTAAAAATATAAAAATATAATAGTTATTTTTTAAAATTGTAAAAAATAAAAAAAATAAAGTTTTCTGTTAGGTTTGAAGTGTGGGTTAGGGTTAGTTTATAGTGTTTATAACTAGCTGTGTATAAAAAGTATATGGAACATCTCTGTTTAGACAGATAAGTAAACGTGTGTGTGTGTCGATGATTAGTTATGTCTCTAAATTAAACCTATTCTCTCTCTCACCCTTCCATTTTCCTGCTCATATGGTAAATGATATTTTACAGCTTCCTGTAACTCCTGGCTGCCTTTGCTCTGAGCAGGAGATCCTGGAGACGTTTTTCATAGCAGTAGCAGTTGCGACGGTGGTCATATGCTCATCAAACTCTTAAAGGGCCCAGAGGAGCTCCTGTCCTGGCACAAGGGCCCCTTTCATATAGAAACAGTCGGGAGTCTGTGCGAGGGGCCCTGGAGTTAAAGCATCATGCGCTACGTATTTGCTCTCGTTTTTCTTGTTTTTTTTTTTTAGGGAGAGATGAGGACTTGAAGAAAGCAGCCAAGGTTTCATGGGTAGAAGGCAACACATGTGGGCAAGATCATGTGATCTGTAATTGAAACCAGAGATCTCGGGCACTATAGTCACACATTGAAGTATCCTGACACACATGTATGTTTCCATTTCTGACATTGAGCTTCACGCATTAATGACCTAAACAAACAATAACAACCCTTCTGTGCGATATAAAAGTTGTAACGGTAGTGATAAACTAGTTAAGTAGTTTAGTTAAGCTGCTGAAGTAAGGTCTGAGGTAAGTCCTAACTGCTATCACAGCAGAACTCCAGCGCTTGAAAAATCAATCAGCCAAGTTCTTCTAAAGAACGTTTATTTCTGAAGGTATGACTGCAGTCACAAAACACGGATTTCAGAAGCAAACACTAGGCCTTTTCATAATAACTTCTAAGATATGGTTTATGGCAGTTTTTTAATGAGTGAAGAGAAAAGACAGTTTGGAGGAGATTATGTGACAAATGGAGTGCCAGTCTAAACATTTCTCTCAAAGACTTGGACCCCAATCAGATGGCAGGTTCTTCGAAACAACAGGACCGTCCGCACAGCCACTGAACGTCAGCCAATTGACCCACAACTACGAGCCTTTTCAGAACCCTGTGGTTGTTATGGCAACAGGAACAGATTGCAGGCACATCTGGTAGTGATTTCTCCTCATGTGAAAGAAGGAAAAAAAGGAAAGAAATTTATGGGTTAAGGCGGAAAAAGACAAATATTTTCTGCAATGCAAAGCAGAAAAAAGACGAGGGTTAAGTTACACTTGAAAGGGGCTGAGAAATGTGTTTTGTTTTGTTTGTTTTTTTCCCTAAACAGAATGGAAGTGATCTTTTATAGTCATATAAGTTGAGAATTCAGTATGGCTGTGCTGGTACTCGCCTGTTTAAGCAGGTTTCTGCTGGAAACGGGCTATTCAGGGCACTGCAAAGAGGAAATGATTTGATGATAAATGCTGACATCAATACACTTTGACATGAATCATACTTATATATTTAGGTGGAAGACAAACACTCTTACTGTGTCAGCAGGGTATTTTTTAGCCTTTGTGCAACTCTACATAACTTATGTTTGTAGACTTTGAGATTTACGTATATTGTTACTTTAGATTTATTACAAACTTCATCTTTCATATACATATATATATATATATATATATATATAGCACATTAGCCACATGTAAACATGCACAAATGTAACTGCGTTAAACAACAAAATATCAAACTAAGTATCATTTCAACACAGAAAAGACAAAAAGGACATTTGTGAATGTATTTGGTCACTTTCTGATTATTAAACATTAGGAAAACATGTCCATATATAATGTGATGACCTACATCTGTGTGAACCTGAGGAGAACTGACCTCATTCTATTAATAAATATCATCTTAAGACCAGTTGGGTAAAAGTTACTAGCAATGAAGTGAAGTTGAAAATATGGGCAGAATTGTTGAATTAAATTGTTTGCAGATGCCACTTGGTTTGTTATTGTATTATCTGATGATCTGACATTTGGGGCGTCTGTATTTCTTTAATGTGTCTGACTCTGACTGATGATTCTTATGCCCTTTTGTTTTTGTGCTTTGTGTCAGTGATTCACAGTGTACGTGTGTGTGTTTCTGCCATATGTGGGTTATTACTGGAAAGGCGTTTGGCGCGTGTTGCTGCCTCTAACCGCTGGGTGCTGAGCTCAGCTCTCCACAGAGACGCAGCAGTGCTGAGATCATGTGTGTGTATAATATATTATTACAAGCTAAATCTACTGTACTCACACTGTGATATAAGTCTGACTGATCTGGGGCGAGAACATGGTCCTCAATCATACACTTTATAAGACTTAGGGCTAAAAATAAACCACTTTCTGTGCTCAAATGAAATCTGTAATTTTGGGGCTAGTTTACCCACCATTTAACTGCCTGCAGTTTGGGGGAGAAGCTAGAAATGTTGTGGCCCTCATGAGGTTTATAAACATGTCTTCATATCACTGAATACTGAAAATCTGTCCCAGTTTGCATAATTTTAAGTGTGAGCCCTGCCAGTTTGTTAATGATTTGTGAAATCTGCTTTATTGTGTTTATCTTTGTTTGCAAATATTGTGGATTATTCTGGGCTAATAATTTATTGTATAAATGTTCATTTTCTGAATGCAAATGTTGGACAAATCTGCTTTATTGTGTTTGACTTTGTTGTCGTGTCTGGTTTGCAAAGAACTGTGCATTATTTTGGGATGTTAATTTATCATGTAAATGCTTATTTTCTGAATGCAAATGTTGGACAAATATTTATCAGTACTTGTGTTTTTGCACCTTTTTTTGTCTCTGCCTAATGTTTTGATTTTTTGATCCAAGGTTGTCCAAGGACAAAATTATACAACAATGACCCCTAACCAGATTTGTATATTTTTCAATTCGTCTGTGCTAAACTAACTGGGGTGTTGCAGGCTTTTACCAGGGCATTGCTATACAGTTACATGGGGATTCTGGGTGATAATTTATTGTCCAGGTAAAATGATCTCACCCCCAACTTTCTACAATATTCTGGCTTCTAGACATTCTTTAAACCCCTTGATGTAATTCTATAACTTAGACTTGTTCATTTTATGACCTACCAGGTAAGTCTATTAACTAGAAAAGTAATGACACCACCTATAAACAAACCATATGACTTGAGGGTCCATGTCCACAGCACAGACACAATGAGTTATAGCTAAACCTTAATATTTCAGGTTTGGTCAAATCCATAACTCCAAATATGAGCAACAGTAATAGTAATACTTTTAAGTGTTACTTCCATAGTGATACTTCAAGTTTCAAGTGTCAAGACAAGATGGAACACCCTATTTTATACTGAGGAATTAAACCATGTTGACAAAAGAATTTATGATAAAGTTTATGTTTATCTGTAACGTTTGCCTCTCTGTCACCTCTGTTTGAAACATGAAACTGAAAGTTATTTTACGTACTTGTCTGAATGTACTCATGCTGAAGTCAGACCAGAGTTTTCTGGGAAATCAGAGCCGACAGCTCAAATTATAAATCATATAAAGTTACTGTTGCGAATCGAGGTAAATTCGGTCAGCTGCATCCTTCACAATATTCAAGAAACATCTAAAATTACGTCTTCCATGAATACTTATCAGGAACATGTTAACTGCTCCCCCTATTTAAAAGAAATCAAAACTTCAACCTTTTTCTCTCTCCCTCAACAGTTATTGTCCTAAATAATTATTGGAACTGTAGCTTTTTAACTTTGCAACTTCGTACATAATTTTTCATGTTATTGCCTCCCTGTGATTTTTCCTCACTCTGTAAATCACTTTAGGTAAAAATATCTGCTAAACACCTAAACGTAAATGTAAGTTAAGGAGTCTGTTTTGAACAGTGATCTGTTCTGTACTTGCTCCAAACTCATCTTTGAAATAAAAAAGTTACGGAATGCAGCTTTAATTTGCAATGAAACTTATTCAGTTCCGTATAGTATTGTGTGACATTTACGTTTATTCATTTGGCAGATGCTTTTATCCAAAGCGACCTACAGTGAATTCAAGGTATACATTTTTATCAGTACTTGTATTCCCTGGGATCGAACCCACAACCTTTGCGCTGCTAACGCAATGCTCTACCAGTTGAGCTATGTGACCCATTTTCATGCTCTAATATTGTGATTCAGGCATAAGCAGAGCCTTTCTAAACAGATGAAAAGCTCTTAGTGTGAGAGACGTACATGGTCAGCAAACAGCTGTCTGCTCTCTCCCTTTTTCCTCTTTTATCAGCATATTTTTGTGTCAAGTTTATTCAGGAGGATCTGTGTCTAACGGAAAACTTTGCATGTCTCCCACTTTTTCTCTCCCTCCACAATCCCTCCCCCTGCTCTCTCTCTCTCTCTCTCTCTCTCTTTCTCTGAGAGGAAGTAGTATGGTTTATTCAGGGCTCAGGTTTCAGATTCTCAGAGCAGAGACATTTTTTTTTTTTACTGGGTCTCAGGAAGAGAGGGAGAGAGCTTCTGTAACTATCACAGCAAAAAAGTGATAAAGATTAGACCGAACTGGAAAACATCTTATTTTGAACCATCACAAAATGGGTCACGCTCTCATTTGACACCTAACATTCTCCAGCAAGCACTTTTATAAAGGAGAACAGACCTCCTTTGCATTTATTCATATAAACCACGTTATTGTTTGCAATAATAAAAATCCTTTAATGTTCTTTGGTTGAGAAGCTGAAAGATACAAGGGCTTGATTCAGACGCAGAGCGCTTTGCATTCCAAAAGCATTTTTTCTTCAAAATAACACAAACAAATGAATCATTTAAACTAAAACGGGTTGATTTTGATTTCATGTTGACATTAATAATATAATATGGTCCAGTTTTAGTGAAAATGTCAGTATTAAGACAAGCAATTGAATTTAAAGGTCAGCCAAAAAGCAAGACTATCTGTTCTGCATTAGTGTGGCTATTAATAGTAAACTGAAAGTGACTTTATAGTTTTAACCATCATATTACCCAAAATCTACAATAAAGACTGAGCTCTGGCAGACTTTGAGCTTTTACTGATTTTGTCATTATCTTTGACTTTTTCTGCCACCTTTGAACCTGTAATCTCTTCCTGTATTCTCAATATCTAAGAGGGCCACAGTCTTAAAAAGAGTCAAGATCCTTTTAAAGCTGTGTCTATATCCTGTTGCTGTGTTTTGCAAACTCTCTCCTCTCTCTCTCTCCTCTCGCTCTCTGTCTCTCACTCTTTCTTTCTCTCTCTGGGCCCCAGCCATTTCAGAGAGCATGTGGTTTTCATTAGGAGACTTGGATTAGAGCACAAGGGTAGATCAGCAATGGTGGCGATCTACACTTTCTCTTTCTCTCTCTCTCTCTCTCTCTCTCTCTCTCTCTCTCTCTCTCTCTCTCAGCCTTTCCTTCATTAACTCATATGCGACCAGCTTTGGCCATTCATTGTGCATTGTGCATGTGTGTGTGTTTGCGTGTGTATGATCGACCTCAACCCAGCCTGGTGATGTCATCACTGCAGTAAATCTACCCTCAAATCTAAATATATAATCCTGACCTGAAATTCCCATAATCCTCTTTTAATCAGAGATCTCAATAAAAGGCAACCTAAAATCATGGGTTAACCAAATCCGTGCAGCCAAAAATAAACAATCGCCATCATTTTTGGTGATGAAAGTTGGACTCAAAACGCTTGTGTGTTTGTGCGTGTGTGTATGTGCAAGTGTGTCTATGCCCTAAGGATCCAGACGTCCAAAATCAAACAGGGCTTGTTTTGGAAACGGGGGGGAAGAACTACCTAAATGCTGAGTGTGGAGAAAAACAACAATCTGAGGGGAAAGCCAAGAGACAAAGAGAGAGAGAGAATGAGAGTCAGAGGGTTCCAGTGGAGTAAATGGCTTCTGCTCATTATGTGTGCTGCAGGAGAATGGCATGCTGGGAAGAGATGGCAGTACTGTGTGTGTGTGTGTGTGTGTGTGTGTGTGTGTGTGTGCAGTTTGACCTTACGTGCTTGTTTACGTGTGTACAGGGTTGGTGGCGCTCCCATATAGGAGAGAAACAACAGAGAAGCTCGTAAAGATGTTTTTGATGTTTAGACAGGCGCGACTTGTCTTTAAACACAGGACAATTTGTGTGTTCAAAGGTTAAAGACGGAATGGATGGCAAATTAACTCTGCATACAGTGACCAAATAAATATACAGACTAAACTAAAGTATGAATATCTCTGCATTATACAACAATAACAGAATGGCTTGGATTTTTTTTTAAATGCATAGTTACAAATGTTTACGCAAAACATTTCACAAAAAAGAAGTCTGTTACAAATTACACAGCAATAAACACTGTTCAAAATGAACATGTGTACATGTGAAGGTAAAGATCAGTATCTATTTGTCCAATCTCTCTGATTTCTCAGTTATTTCTCATAGACAACCAACAAAGCTTAGCTGCTGAGACCTGTCAACCAGCTTGGTTTTTCTGGCGATAGCGGTTGACCAAGGAAATATGGCTGGTTCAGCAAGTCAAGAACCCTTGTTGACCAGCGTCCAAAACAGGGAAGAAGGGAAACCGAGCTAATGTCTAATGCTGCCCATATTTTCTTAAAAAAAGTGAAGAAAAACACCCTGGTAAAGAAAATCTGGTGATCTCAAAACCACATTTCAGAAAAGATGTCATCTTTTAAAGTCTCCTCCAGTTTCACACCTAATGTACCAAAATTCTGAGATTTCAATAATTCAAATTGTCTAAACTATACTATCCGAAATAAACGTATACTGTAAGTTTATGACACAATCTCATCTGTGTCCCATTTCTCTATTTCTCTTAAGGAATTTTGGGAGAAACAGCTGAGAAAAGTAAAAACAACTAGAATCTCCAAGTTATTTGAGCTATGAAAGAGCAATAAAAAATGTTCCTCTGGGGTAACAGGCATGTTTAAGATCACCAGGTTTCAACAGTCAGTTTGATTGCTGTGCTACAACTTTACAGAATTACAATAGGCTTAATGTCTAGCCTGCAGATATTATCATTTTTGGATCCAAAGGGGAAATCTGGGTCTTTTTACAGATAGACATTGTGTCATTTGACACATCAGCGCCTGGCCACAGCTGTAGAGAGAGAGACAGGCAGAAAAAGACAGACAGATATGGGGCCCCAGCTTTGCCTGTGGATGATAGAGCATGATGGTTTTGCTACAGCATTCCTACGGAGAATGGTTTATTTTCACTGGAAACATAATTGTCTGTGGCAAGAGTTTTGGAAGTGCTTTTACCCAAAATGGTGCCAAAAGTCCATCCCAAAACACTGCCGCCCTCTGTAGGTGACCTATAATCAATGCAGCCCCTCCCATCACCAGAGAATTATACTATGCAAACACAATGAAACAAAACACAAATACAAAATGTTGTCAGAAACCTTGAAAGTACTTTGTAAACCAAAATCTAGATATATAATTATAGATAAATCTCATAATGTTTGCAGTTATGTTTGTTTTGCTAGTTTAGTTTATGTGACATTATGGCGTCAGGTGTTGCTTATTTTAAGTACAAATGTTCAAAGTTTTATGTATATTAAACATATTAAGTGCTCTATAGTAGCATAAAGTAGAAATTATTTTCATCCATATGATTTGGTACACTAGTATACTTGGTATTTTTAGCGGTCATACTAACAACAGAGAACTGATTAACACTCACTAACTCAAGGCTAACCCGTAGGCTTGTGTTCTGTACTGCTGTTTTCTGCCTTGACTAGTTATTCATCAGTGGGATTGTGGGAAAATGTGACACAGATGCAGCTGGCCGACAGTCTGAGTGGTACAAAAAAAAGTAAAAACATTTATAAAACCTCAAAAAAGTTTTCAACCTCAAACAAGTTCTGAGTCCACCTCCTTCAAATTCAAATTGTCGTTTCATCAATCACATTTCTCTGATTCATTTTTGAATGAGTTTTTATGTGATTTCCCTTGTCTAAGATCTGACAAATCAACCAATCAGACATCGCCACATGCCGTCGGAAAGCGATCAGCCTTCCCATATCTACTGCACTGACCCTCATTTCCCCAAAATACCTCAGTGTCTTTGGATACGTGCAGGTCTTTCAGCAGTATGTGGCCCTCACTGCTGACACTTGTGCTTCTGTGTGCCACAGGAAGAAGTGCTGAAAATGTTTCAGAAAGCAGCACTCAGGAAGTAGAGCTCACCATAGCCAGAGGAAAACTGCTGGTGAGTCAAATACAATTCACATGCAGAAAACTGAACAAAAACAATCATGTTTAGATTAATGTGTTTGTTGTTCTTCTCCCAGGCTCCCAGTGTTGTTGGATGATCCATAAAGAAAATGCCAGAGCTCCATAAATTTCTCATGGAGCGATGGGCATTGTAGTATCCCAACATTTCCATGCATTACTGTTGCAATTTTCCTCCATCTAATTCGATTGTGTTTTCTGTTTGCTCTGTTTTCCACTACAGCTGTCTTACTAGTTGCCTTTTTAAAGAGTACTTGGGAAGGCAATTTACCTTATATCTTTATAAAAGAAAAGAATGTCTGTTATATCTTTATATGTTGTTGAGGTAAGTTCTTGATTAGCAGGTAAATAAAATGTTTACATGGCCAGAATTCTGTATCTGTGCTGCCATATGTTCAAACATTTGAAGGCCAGAAACATGCAAGTTAATTTCTGGTTTGGTGCCTTAACCTGCTGGTTAAAGTCATAACCTGGAGTATGAGTCAGGAGAGGAGAAAAAACCTCGCCTGATCTTCTACAACGATAAAGATGAAGTGGTGAAGGTGAGACAGACAATGCAGTCTCTTTAAAAGAATGTTTTACAGAGAAATGTGATTTTTCTCATGTTCAGACATGCCCATGACTTTTAGATGGACTTTATGAGAATTTTCTCACATTTAAATTACAAAAATATAAATAAAGATAAAATATTCTTTAAAAAACTTTAATATTTAGTAAATAAATGACCTTATTTATACATTCAGCTTCACTTATTAGTATAAGAATTTATATTTATTGTTTTATATTTATTAATACAAATGTATTAATTAATGTGTAGCAAAGCATCTTGTGGGCTATCAAGATAACATAAGGGAAAAAATGCATGAAAAATGAACAGCTACTTTATGAAATTATAAATGAGTTATTATGACAATGAAGAGATTGTACCAATCATGTTTTATCACCTCCTCTGGCTCTAATATGTGTCTTCCTCAGGTTGTTCGTGTGAAGAAGATGAAGGCAGATGAGATTAGCAGTTTGCTAGACTCTCTTGGTTTCTATAAGAGGTCAAAGAAAGGCGAAGAGATCCCGGATGAGTTCAAGCATTTCCCTTTAAAAGCGCCACGGGACGAACTATGACCCCTGTTGGTTACAGCTGGTACTGCGGCCTGCCACCAATGACGTTCAGAATCTCAAGGCTCAACAAAGCCAGGCTCTGGACCGACACACAGATGGCAGGAAACAGTTTGTTTAACCACTGTCCTAATCTCACAGTCTATAGATTTTACAATAAAGTTTAAACTGAAATCTCTGATACATGTTTTTTTTTATTTATTTACATAAAAGCATTTTATCCTACATTGTTTTGAAAAAGGAAAGCAATTGCACAAAGAAGCCCACCAATACACTAAATGTGGGGTATTAAGTTTTAATTTAAGTATCAATAACTGTGGGAACTATAGCATTGTGGTAACTACGGTTACCATGATAATTGTTTATGAGTGTGACGGCTCTATTCTGCTATCAGACTCCATCTGTTTCCTGGATTTAATCTGATTAGCTCTTGAATGGCTCTGATTAATCTCACACACAAAAATGCACAAACCAAGCAGGAGATGGACGCATGACTGACACTGTTTTCTGAAATAAACCATGCCTGTGTTTTACACACCTATACCTCAGAACCTGAGAGTGGGTCTGGCTAATATAAGTGGCTCTGTGTTTTTAAATAACCGGACGAGAGACAGTGAAGACCTCAGGGACTTTTATCAAGATAATGAAGGTGAGGTGTAAAGAGTTTTAAAGATTACAGACTTCAGATTTTCAGGTAACAGGGAACGTTCTCAGAAGGTATTATAAATGTTTCTGTAGTAACGTTAGTAGATCGTCATTCCATCATATATATCAAAAACATTATTTTTAAGTAGTTAGTAAATTGTTACAGAATTACTTAAGAAAACGATACGGAAACATTCTTACAACCTAAAACTGTTAGCTGTTGTTACATTTTAGTCTTTATTATGTTACATTTAGTCTTACTGCTGTTATACATCCACTTTATATGTATATAAAATGGGATATGACACGACACTCTTTAGTCTATTAATTTTGCTTTCAGTTAGATAAATGATCTAATTTATCTGATAGCTCTGAGTAAAATAAATGTGACTTTCCCATTAGGAATATTCACAATGGGAATATTTACAAAATATTCCTCTGGGTTTTGCCTCTGATGCTTTGAGGTAATGAGATACTATTTATGGTAATTTACAGGGTTTAAAATAGTTTTATAATAAGAGTGAGAAAGAAATGCCAATCAGTTACCCCAGGTGGTTCAGGCGATCTATAATAGACCATTTAAAAAGCAATTCTGTTTGATTAAAGGTCATTACTGAATGATCAGATCAAACCTGTTCTTCCATCAGTCCTTTATTCTATCATGCTGAAGTCACATGATTCTGTGTTCCTCAGTGTGTGATGAGGTCTCATCTCATCTTCCACTCCAGATGCTGCTCTATTTCAACATCTTCTTCTTCCCTTTCTGGTGGATCTCTGAGGTCGTAATGCTGGATTTAAAGGTATGTTGAGACTCTCACTGAAATCACAAACAAACCCTTTTGTTACATCATCACATCATTTGAACTACCGTATAACACAATGTAAGTTTCAGTATACATTTATATACAAGACAGCTATAATGCTGCAGAACAACAATATTTACATGATGTATAATACTTGCATAATTAAAAAAAAATTTTTTACAACCAGTATATTTCACATTTATGCATTTGGCATTTATGCATAATGGTATACAATTTTACCAGTGTGTGTGTGTGTGTGTGTGTGTGTGTGTGTGTTCCCCTGAAAATCAAACCCACAACATTTGCACTGCTAACACAATGCTGTATCAACTGAGCTATAGAAACACATTCTTATATTTTATATTACAAATACTGAGAATGTCATCAAGATAATAAATAAAAATCTGTCCTAAAAATAGGCTGAAATGTCTTCAGGCAAAATGTCACTTCTGATTTTTTTTGTCAGATTTTGTTTTTTTTGGTGAGATTCAATTTGCTATTTTTAATGAACAGACAAATATCACAAGCCTTTGTGCATTTCATTGTAAACACAGAGCTCTGAATGATTTAAAAGTGCTTTCAAACAGGTTCTTTATCCTTTTTGCTCCTGATATTTTTGAAAATTGTCAGTTTCAGTGATTTTGTTGTGATCACAAAAGCACGAACATGAAACTATGAACATACTGCAGCTGGCAGCCCATTAACAGCCGTGTATGAGAAAGTGTGTTCTAACATTAAAAATCATTCTGTAACCATGACGACGACCTGCCTGATAAGTTCAAGTGGTGCTATTACTGTATATATAACATCTTTACAAGGTCGTCTTAATAATAATAATTTAGTAGTATAAGATGGTGTAATTATCATTTCTAATGTCAAAAGATAAAAGACTCATTGTAACCCTCTGTCAACCTCTGGTCACCTTCTACTGTCATATTCTTTACAGCTAAGAGTGTAAAGATATGAGGTGGATTTTATGACTTTTTCTCTTGACTGTATTTCAGTTTTCTCTATTGCCGGTGTATTATCAGTGCCTGTTGGTGACAGGAATGGTGCTGATTAGCATATTTGAAGTGTTGCGGGTGTATCTGGGTTACGCCGGGAACCTCAAAGAGAAGGTAAATACAAAAGAACCGTTATAAATCATTCATTAGTACAACTACATGTAGTTATGGCCTCATAGTGTCTGTACGGCAGGCGGTGGGTGAGAGAAAACAGCACAGAAAAATAAAATGATACAGATCACAAAAAATAACAAACAAAAAGAACATAACAGAAGAGTAATTTACTTTTAAATAGTTACATTAAAGTTTAAATCATTTTACATAGGTGCGTCAACCACCCATTTGTTCAGCATCATATAGCTGTTTAATGGCTTATTAAAATGTTAATGGTTATTATAAACGTTACCTAAATGTCCTTCCTCTCTTCAGGTTCCAGAGTTAGCTGGATTCTGTCTGATCTCCTTCGTCTTCCAGCTGCCTATCCTCCTCTTCTTCATCACTGATGAAGACATCATCATTCTGCCCCTCGAGCGGGCCGTTCACTCTCTCTACCTGGCCTTCCTTCTGGCCGAGGTTGTGGCGTCGTTTCTGGCGCTGCGAGTCATGACTCGTAAACTTGCCCTGCAGTTTTACATGAAGCAGTTTGGCCCCGTCCACGGTCTCCATGCAGTAGAAGCGCTGCCTGTGTTTGGACTGCCACATGGGGGCAGCAGTGTGTTGCCTGTGGGGGACATCTAGAGTCACTGAGATTGTATTTGCCATGAAGGCTGTAATCCTAACAGACAACTTTTGCCCAAGCATTTTGGATAGAAGTTGTTGTAATCAACGCAAAGAAAGTCGAAATCGAAACCTTTGCACTGCAAGGAAACTACATGATTTCCATGCAGTGCAAGACTAGTTGTCACATGGATAAGTTTTAAATGTTTAAATTTAGCTGAAAAGCCACTAAACAGTTAATGCACGTTCACGGTGTGACAACATGACACCCCAACACCCGTGCAAAGCAAAATTATTGCTTACACATATATAATGAATATAATATATATAATGAGTATAATGAATATAATAAATGAATAAATATACATAATACTAAAATATATAACAAAATATATATAAAATTAATGATTTTATAAACCAATGTTGTCTAATGACAGAAAAAAATTCCATTCATGTGAAGTTAAGCGTGTGATTCGTCCTCTGACCACGTGGTGGCGCTGTGAGACTGTGGCCGTTATCCGCACTCACTGCCGCAAACAAACACAGCGAGAATGACTCATCAACAGTCTGAACTCCCATGTGGAGGATACAGACATTATACTGAGCACCATAAGAGCATCTCTCTCCTGTGAAACATGACAGAATTACATGCAAATTCTATTTATATTCTCATTTCTTCTGATCTGAATTTTCAGTCATTCGTAAAAACAGACCAATACAATATAATCGATGTTTCTAATATTGCTACTTCAAATACAGGTAATATAGGCTGTACACATTATATGCAAAGCACCAATAATATATTCCTAAAGCTTTATTTAGGCCAATACATAATGCACATTGTAATGCTTAATACTGATTACGAGTTGTATTATAAAATTATAAATGCATTAAGGTGCCTTTACGACGCATTACGTACCCAGAAGTCAAGTAACGCGTTACCCAAATTCATTATTCATTAAT
The DNA here is from genome assembly GCA_036877625.1 of Ambastaia sidthimunki. Taxonomy (NCBI): domain Eukaryota; kingdom Metazoa; phylum Chordata; class Actinopteri; order Cypriniformes; family Botiidae; genus Ambastaia; species Ambastaia sidthimunki. The sequence continues at coordinate 18,798 of JAZGTK010004878.1, forward strand.
TCCGGTCATTAGTCGAATGATGTGTTTGTTTTTAACGCTTTCTGCCAGCTGAGATGCGCCACACACACGTTCCCCTCTCAAACTGCTTTCCAGATCTAAAGCTTATATGAACGAGAAGATAAAAGTAACTTGTGCACCATGTTGACTCGTGTCATATTTGAGCAGTAATTTGGCAGTTCCTAGAGAGATGGAGGGAGGAAAATAGAGAGAGCATTTTTCTCTTTTCACAGTCGAGAATCTCTGTCACTGTAATTATTGCTGGAACAGATGGGCGACCTGTCAACATATGCTGTAACAACATTTGCAGAGAGGAACTTATTGCGAACAGAAAACATTGGCAAGATGCGTTTTCCTCTGATTATATTTCTAGCGCGCTTCTGTTTACTAACAGTAACAGCTAATTGTTCAGATCATTTCTTACTCATCTTTATTTCTAAAAATACATCCATTTCCTGTAGACAGAGACAGTCAGGTTGGCTGTTGCTCCAGGTGTTTATTGTGCTTTGCGTTAAACAGCATCTCAATGCGCAATGCAGTCAATTAAAAAGACAGAGTCTGACAGACAAGCTTATAGTGTTTTCTCAAAATTACCTTTACAGCATAATTTTATTTCCCTCTGACATTGTTTATATTTAAAAATGGCGCATTTCCATCTGACAACTTTACCTAAATTGTCAAATTAAGTTATGTTTTATCCTGCAGAGTTGCTAAGAAAGTTTTCTGTTTTTGCCGTCTTTTGTCTCTTCCTCAGTAAAAGTCTATATAATCTAAATACCTAATTTACATTCATACATTATATAAAGTTTTTGGTGTGTAAAGTCACGGTTACTGAGTCTGGTGTGGAAGAACTTGGCTGTCCAGGCCTGGACCGCACTGAACAGTTTTGGGATAAATTGGAGCATCAACTGCAATCCAGGCCTGACCTCACCAATGCTGCTCGTGTGTCCAAAAAGGTGAAAATTCCCGCAGCCATGTTCTGACAACCAGTAGACGCTTTCCCAGAAAAAAGAAAGCCAAAGTACTATTAATACAGAGTCTCTAAAATGTAAATATTTAACAAGCTCATGTTGTGTTCAGTATATAACCCCAAAAATCTTTGAGTCTTATTGCTCTTCCCAATGAACCAGTGTTTAACAAAACATGAACTTGGGGGACTTAAAAATGTAAATGATCCATAAAATCTAAAATAAAAGAGGATCATAAACAATTTGAAGTGGTTATTTTTAAACCTGGGTTTAAACTTAATCCTGGGTTAATCTTGTTTCACAACAGTCATAATTTACCCAGGGTTAATAATTAATCCTGGATATTCAGGTTTCATGATTTCACACATTTAACTCTGGGTTAATGTTATTATTATTTGTTATTTCGCTGTACTTTGTATAGTGACAATAAAAAATCTTGACTCTAATTTCCATATTTATGAGATCAATACAAATGACAAAAGCCTTACGATGATCATGCCAGTTTTTGATATTTCTCTCATACACTCAAGTTTCTGAGACTGTATGAATATTTAATGTGACACTAAGGCAATTTGTGTTTGGCAGTCTGGTTGCTACCCAACTGGCAGATAAATTGTAACATGCATCGTTTCACACCGCATACCTTTGGCACCACAATGCCAAAGACCCCGTAAAAGCAGAGATAACCCCCTCTGGAGCAGGGCCTTGTAACCCGGGGTTAAAAGCAGTTCTATAACCCATAACCCTTTAAAAGCAATGCTAACATCCCGAGTGTGAAATGTGGCTTTCAAAGCAGGGTTTGGAATGAAGATAAGCAAGGGTTACCTGCAGTCTGAATGGCCCTGAGGAACACTTGCTGTCCCATTGGACCAGGGTTGTTCTAAAAAAAAAGAAAAGAAAAGTTTTTAGTTCTTTTACCAATATACTGTATACAAACTTTACACTTTATGCTTTAAGATGTACCCTTGCCACACAGACAAGGGCAAGATAAAGCAGTCAGATTAAATGAGTGTACAGAATGTATGTGTTTTAAAACACTACAGGGACTATTTGTACTCGATTCATTAATGTGCCAAAGAATGGGTGGCACGCAGAGATAAGAATGTCAGGGCAACACTGTAAACATGAAGTCAAAACTAGGAACTGGAATTTTTTGATGACTTTTGGTGAGGTAAAAGGTCACAAACCATTTTACCTCCATAAATAAATTTGATCTCAACAAACAAACAAATAAAATTCAATTCTTTTGTGCTGCAAAAGTTTGCACATTTACAATGAAAACTGCCTTACAACTGCCTTACAACTGCCAGTGAGTGAGATAAAGGGAACTGTAGTGAGAAAAACTTACTAGAAAGATAAACATATAAACAATTCTGGAAAATATGTATGTAGCTGGAAAGAAGAGATAAACACCTGAAATGAAACTAATAATGTTCAGTAGACTTGTACAGTTTTCGCTTTGTCTTTTTCTTTGAAATTTTCTGGGGAACCATTCCCAGTGAACAGGGAACGTTCTCAAAATATTGGCTTTCAAAATTTCTCTAAAATCTCTCAGCAATGTTAATTAAACATATAAAAACTGTATGTTTTTTTTACTTTTTGTTACGTAATTGAAACATTTTACAATCTAAAATTGTTAGCTAGGATAGAACCTTCTGGGGGTCCCCTGGACCCCAGTTTGAAACTCTTGCCCTATATGTCCTTCACTAATATACTCCACTTGACTGAGTGAATGAAAACAAATGAGCAAATTCTGAACACTGAGTGTTCTGCCATGTTCAGTGGAGACACAGGAGTTAGTTCTGTGTGACCCTTACAATGGATAGGTTGGATGGATAGCGGCTAATCGTTCAGCGTATATATAAAAATTGTACACTTATTATAGCAGTGTATGGGATTGAATAAGAGCACTCGATAAAGCCCACTATGATTTCGGATACCACTACAAAATGTCTGTTCTCTCAAATAGTGCATTATATAAGAAGCATATGCAAGGACAATTGTGGACACAGCTTAAATGCACTATAACTTGAGGCCATAAGACCCCAGAGGAAAATGTTTTCTCTTTCATAGCCCAGCATCTTATTTGTGTTTCATTTAATATAAACTTAAATGTCACAGATGTTTCTCCTAAAATTGTTTAGGAGAAATAAAAACAAATTGTTAAAATACATTAAAGGAGCTGTAAAATTAAAGCAGAGTGGGGCTAAAATAATCTGGATTTGGGTTAATTTGATGAGCAAAGTTTGAGTTCACATTGAAATCTTCAATAACATTGACTTTTAAAAGCAGATTTGGCAAATCTGAGCACAATTTGTGACAGCGATTTCTTCTAAAACTCTTAATGGAGATGTTTTCTGGGATTTCTGTGGTGTTGAAGTATCTGAGACACAGGGATTTTCTTTTCTATAGGACAGTGTAGGATCTCTGCAGGGCCGCCTGGATGGGAGGAGGTAAACGCTCATCCTCTGAATAAAAGGAAGAAAAGCTAATGAACAAAAGAAGCAAAAGGGAGATTTTAGATGGAGAACGACAGCGACGGATGACTATTCCTCTCATTGTTTGTAATGCATTGCAGTTCTTTTCATACAGAACTAATCACATTGGTTGAAATTGTTCAGTCTTCCAATTGCTTTGTCAGGAGTTCTGGTGGATTCGTTCGATTGTTTTTGCTCCATAAGGAGAACTAAAGACAGCAAGACACTCCACACAAACTGAAATATTTTATACTGATGCTTTAGACCAGATTATGCAAAATCAATTATTTACATTCAGTCATTTAGCAGTTTTGCACCTTTATGCAAAACTACTTACAAATGAGAAACAACATAAGCAATTTGGCAAACAGGAGCTACAATGTATCACACTGTCTGCTTGCAAAAGGGAGTGAGAAAAACAAATAAAACACAGTACAAAGTAAATGTAAAGTAAATCAAAGAGGACAGTTAATTAAATAAATAAATTAGGTCTGTTTTTACGCTTCAAAGAGCTTTTTAGCACAACAAAATTGAACTTCTAATGGGGAAAAATGGGTTTGATTTTAGTTTCCAAGTTTCCAACCTGTTATTCATCGCTGCGTCTGAGATCCGTACTGTGACAGTATGTACTGCACCTGCTGTAGTACACACTGATTAGTATGCAGTATGCATTGCTGGTAACATCTGCGTCTGACAGCAGGTGAACACTACTTTCCCGAGGCCTCATGGGATACCGAAGACGTCTGCATCATCTATAGACACATATGATCTTTCCCCTTCCAAACAGGAATTGTTTTCATAATGACTAACACAGTATCAAGTGTATAACAAAAATATCAACATGTCTCATTAACATGCACATGTAAATGACTTTAACTTTGATTCTGACATTGTTTTGTTATGACAAAATGTACAATCCATGTACATAAGAATTAACAGTTATTAATTGTTTTATCAAAAACAGACTAGCTGTGCACATGATTAACAAAGAGTAAAACACGCTCACAAAAGATTATAATAAATCATCTTTATATAAATGATCTCTGTCTTTAATCTTAGTTAAAACTAAACTAACAAACACTGTCAGAAGACAATGATTAGTTAGTAAAGTGCATATTGATTCAGGAATATTAGTTTATTGTTATTATTATTACATTTGTATGTATATATTCGTTAAATGCTATGTAATACTACAGAATTGCTTTTTAATGGCACAATAAAGATATATCAACTACGACTGCACAAATGTTTCACCTGTGC
>JAZGTK010004879.1:0-23492 GCA_036877625.1 Ambastaia sidthimunki
CTGAAGGAATCTTCGGTTGACATGAAAGCAGGGGTGACTCACAGCTTCCTGGGCCTGCATCCGCACTCTGAAAAGCTTGACGGGTCGAGAGCCGAGATATCGGGTGCGAGTATCCGACAGATCTCCGGTCACTGGGTCCAAAACTGTTCGCAGCAGTACACCGTTCTAAAACAAAGAGGTGATTAGAGCAAGACTGAACCAAAAGGTCCAATTCATCAAGAACAGGAAACGTGTGCTATCACATCTTAATTATCAGTAAGTATGACGTATGTATGTAGCACCATTGTCCTGAAGAAACACTTGTTTCACTTTAACCCCGACACCGATTTGTGTACTTGTGAAATGCACGTTTACAGCCTAAAACTCTCCACTTCCTGTTTGACCTCTAGCTGGGGCTGAACCAGAGACCTCTGCGTTATCAACCCAGACCACCAGCAAAGAGTAAACAAGAGTGTTTAAAAGCAAGTTTTCTACCTGCAGGCCAATGTTGAGGTAGAGGAAGCCAATGGTGCCTTTTTCTCCAAGTTCATCCTGTTTTTCCACTCCGCCCATCTCCACAATACAAAGAGACTCCGGCTGGGCCGGAAGAGCCTGCATGCTCAGAGGCTGAAGACAATCCTGTGAAAAACAAAAGATATCACAAACTTTACCCACAACCCCTTATCAAAGGACCGTTACAAAAGCGTTCAGTCAAATCAACAGACTGCAGCTTACCGATGGATCCAGAGAGATGATGCGGACGGTATTGTCCACCAATCCAACAGCCAGGAAACGGGAACGCTGCTCGCCAGGAGGCACGTTTGCCAAGCTCATGCACACCACATCCGCAGACATCTCCTTCCTTTCTGTGTATTCATTCAGCTGTCCAGACTGAAGTAAAAGGAGAAGAGGATCTTAACCGAGGATAAGACACTGGACGAACAAAGTCGAAACTTCAACAACAGTCAAGAGGAACAAATAAAACGAGATGCAAACATACCGGATCCATCTCAAAATAGACCAGCTCTCCTCCAGTCAAAGCAATGACCACCTGCCTCTGATTGACAGCGCAACGAACGATCGTCTTCTTACCGGGGGTCTTCCATTCGTTCACTCGTTTGTCTGCACGAATGTGACGGATCCCGTCGGGGTAGACCTGGAAAGACCCACCAAAACAACACAACCATGAAGAAAAGCCTCATAAAGTCATAATGCATCTAAGAAACGCCTGTAAAACGTTTCTGAGATGTGTGAACATTAGAAGAACATTAAAAGGTCACAATAGGGTGGTGATGGGTCATGATGGGCTTTGTTTACAAGCAAACGGTAAACAGCTTGGTTTACAGAAACAATCTGAATGGAACATTGTTAGAGTCCAGGAATGTGATGTGGGTCAGTGATGTCACTCACTTGCACGAGTGCATCTTCTCCCAGCAGCGAGCAGGACAGGGTGGGTGTCGTGCCCAGGAACCCAGAGTCCGTCACTTCTTCCACGGTCTCTCCAATAGAAAGTACCAAAGTGGCGTTAACGAAGGACACGATGATGTAGGCGTCAAACTCATCTGTAAAAGCAAACCAACATCGATCACGAAGTTCTGGTTGGAAACGTTTGCCAAAGGGCTAATTTGTAACCAGTTTGGAAGATAATGCAAGTTCAAAGATTGGTTCAGTGGCGTATGCATGCTTGTCTACAGCCCATCAATAGGTTATATTTATTCTTTTAAGAGCTGATGGAATGTTAAAAGACAACCTACAGTAAGTAAACAGGTTCCTATAAAAAATGAAACTGTATTGCATTGGCTTCTCTCGCAAAAACGCAAAGTCAAAATGAAACTTATCAGGTACGCAGACCACATTACAAAGTCTGCTGAGCTCAAACGACATGCACAGGTCACAAACCAAACAGCAAATCACATGATTTTGAAGAAATATCTGCAGAGACAGTTTCTGATAATACAGCCTGTTCTAGGATACATGGCAACCACAACATTGTACAACTTATCTTCAGAACAATTTAACCGAGAAAAACAGTTTACAAGTGCAAGCATGCGGCAACATTTGACTTTAGGCTGTAAGGATCGATTCTAGGGTGTGCTCAGATATGCGACTTAAAATTCAAGCTGGTCTGATCTTGCTTTCTAGGTAACTAGACAACTAGTAATTTGCTACACCAGCTTTTTTTAATGTAGTTAGTTAGAACTTTATAAAGACTTAACAACTCCATCATTTCCTTCCTGTTGAGGAGGAAGTGACTGACACAGCGAGATGTCTTATCACCACAGAATTTTTTTTTCCCACTTAAGTCTGCGCTGATATTAATCTTAACTTTAAGACAGTAATAAACATGTACACGCATGGGTTTTGAATTCAAATTTATATCTTTAAGGGCTGTCGCAATATCAGATTTTCAACTACTCAAACATCAAATTAAAGAATGTATAATAGTATCAGTTACATTTAATCTTTAATTTTATTATTTAGTGTTTTCTGGTCTTTGGCCACACTCCAAAAATGAGAGTAAAGAGGCAAAGAGCCACTTGTGATCATCGTGACTTTTAAAGAAAAATGTTAAACAGACGCAATATCATCATCTACTTTGTTGGGGTGTCAACCAGACACTGGCACAAAAAATATTAATGTAATCATTAAAGCTGCCTCTCTATTGCCATCTCTGTTCAAAACATAAAACTGCAAGTTACTTGGAGTTACTTTCAAAGGCAAATGACAGGTAAATCCTAAAAAACTGCTATAAAAATAAGCCACCATTCCAGCACCCACACATTTGATTTTAGCAGCTGGATCTACTTCCTGTTTATAGATGTGATGTAACCACAAGGTCAAACTGACATTTCCCAGGAAACCAGACTCATCAGCTCAATTACAAATCATTATTATAAACTCGCCTTTTTGAATCGAGGTAAGGAGACTGTTTTGAACACGTACTTGCTTAGTAACTGATTTATGTTTGTTTTAAACCAAATAAAGTTACAGACTGAGTTACAATTGAGTTATTAAACAATTTACAGCTTTATCACAATAATAACCATCATTATTATTAAAATCCTGGTTATGGAAATATCGGTATATTGTGACACTAAATCTTTTACCCTCCACATGTCTCCTGACGGTCCACACAGCATTTGGGTTACCAGGCAATTCAGAAACTGCCATTTCTGACACCTGAAAAAAAACACATTTAAGTATAAATAACTTCTGGAAATCCCTAGAAGCGAGTGTGAAACCGCACAAGTTACACAAAACTGACACGGTGGGTGTCAAAATTCCATGTAGCAACAAAGTTGTGAAAAGACGCAAACATGATTATCAGTGACACAAACCTCCAGTCCGTGTCTCAAAACTCTGAGTGTAGATCTCGGTCCTCTTCCACACGCCGCATACAGCTGCGGCGTGTCTTCATTAGCCAAATCAGCTATCTGTTCAGAAGACCATGAAACCAGCCATTAGTTTTAGTCTATCAGTGTCCCATCACCTACAAAGAACGTCTGTTCTATCACTACAAGAGCTAATACAAAGACAAACACATTGTGTCTTTTGCAAGCACTTCTTTCTCTGAACCAAAACATGATTTATTCCCAAACGTGTTTCCATGCCAACTTCACGTTAGTAACTTCCTGGTTGGTTATGGGCCTCTAGCATTTATTAACTTCAGTAGATTAAATGCAAAACATATGTTCACACACCTGGCAGGACATAATAGGAGAAAGATTTTCCTGCTCATCTACAAGCACCAGGTTCTTGAGGGGGCGGGGCTGGAAAAAGAATGTGTCCCCCTCTTCTAAAGGCATGGCGGAGGAAAACTCTGGTTCTTCATCGTCATCACCCAAATGGGCAATCTGATACAGGTAGCTAACGAAACAAAACAGCTTTTAGACACACATTTAAAGCCTTGTTTAGTAAAATGTGCTCAACGGGGCATGTTTTTAGTGGAAAGTATGAGGTTAAACAGAACATGAGGGAGGGGTGGTTATATTCTGAGAATATATTTTAAGCTAATAAAACCACAGCACCCACATTCTTCCTGCCTGGTGTCAGTTTATCCATGCTATAAATAATATATAAATAATATAATAATATAAAGCAAACCCAGAGACAATTTAATAACATTTGTATGACGAAGTTGCAATTGGTAACTTTTGGATCTCTATCGCCCCCTCTGTTTGAGACATAACATTGCAGGTTACTTTATGCCCATTCTACTTACTGGTTTCCAAACTCTGAAGCAACGAATAAGAAGCCAGTCTTTAAAACACACATGGCTGTGGCCACCGGGATGGTATCAAAATACTTCATCCTGATCTCGGTCACCTGAAAGACAACAAGCCAAACCAGTATTTAACCCAGACACACGGCACATTCATTCCAGCATTGATGTATACAATAAAACTGCAACATTAGCATTTGTTTTGCAGAGTTTTTAAACAACATCTTCAAACGTATGCAAAGCAGGTTTTACATCTGACAGATTACTGTCCGTGTGTTATAATGATTTTTCGTTTATTAATCAGGTTACGTGATTCCTTAATGTGACTCATTGATGCATTTTAGAGTGAGTGTTTCTCATTAAAGATGCAATCTGTAACTACTGTCTCTCTACTGCCATCTGTTTGACATAAAACTGCTGGATACTTTGGAATTTGATGAGTTTACATTTTAAACAACTGTTATAAGAACAAGCTACAAAAGCTGAATCATAGACGGTACACAGACATGCAAATAGTTGCCAGATCTTCTTTCTGTTTATAGATGAACATTTGCTGCCACAATCAGACACAGCAGCTCAAATTATAAATAGTTATAAACTCACTGTTGGGAATCAGGGTAAGATAAGGAGATCGTGTTGAACACTGATTTGTCATGCACTTGTGATATAACTGTTTTTGTTCATTTTTAACCAAAGACTTGCAGATCGCAGCTTTAACCCTGTACAAATCTTTGTGCCATTATACACCCACTGCTTGGCAAAGTCAGGATGAAAGTTTGACTTCCGGGCATATCATGCACTTTTCCAATTAGGAAGCTGGAAATTCCAGCTCAGCGAAATGGGCCGCAGCACAAGAATCGGAATGTAAACAAAAGCGCTTAAAAACCTTCAAGCATCTATTACCCAATTAAAAAGACTGATGACCCAGACTGGTCTTTAGTTGTCTCTTACCATTTCTTCATCTGTTTCCAGGGTAACCTTAAAGATGTCGCCCTGCTCTGTCTGGGCCAGAAAGAAAAACATGGACTTGGTCTTGTGGGTGGCCGAGCAGACAAAGATCATGCCTCGCTCAGGATCATCCAGGTCATTCTAATACACAGAGAATCATGGGAAAAACAGACAGAAACGGAGGTCACATCTGTGTTTCATTTAATCTAAAAACAACTGCAAACTAAAACAAGCCTGTTGAATCAGACAATCTTTTTAGGTCAGGAACCAGTAGTTAAGATCAGAGGTTTTAATTCTCCAGTTATAGTCAGAGAAGAGACATGAAAATCTCATCATTTCAAAAATAACTCCTGTCCTGTTCAGTGTAAACTCCAGACATGAGGAAGACCAAACACACTCACCCTCCTACGCGGGATTGGACATCGGATATCCGGCTGGTCTCCAAAGTTTTTGTATGTGATATAGTTCTCAGAGCAAATCAGCACACCGCTGGGTCCATCAGAACCACCCGGCACTATAAAAGAGACCAAGATCAGAATAACACAAAAACTCACACAGCTGGACGTTTCTTCTCTGAAAACACAACTTTGTTCTGAGCATAAAGATCAGAAATCACAAAACTCTCTTCACCAAACAGTCAGAGAAGAGACATGATATTCATCATTTCTGCTGCAGAGTCGAAAACATTGTATAATGAAAACATGAGCTTAATCTTATCAATTAAGGTGAAGCAACTGTTGTAAAACAAATAGCTTCTGCTAAGTGTCACAAAAGAATATCAACAGTATTTTGTGAACGTTTGTGAACATCTTGTTCACACTCTGGTGGGTCAGCACCTGTGATGAGGAAGTTGCCGTGCTCCTCCAGCGCCTCACTGTACTTGCGGACCACGTGGTTCAGACCCAAATCCAGCTCATAGAAGGTCAGAGTCTGCTGAGTGTTTGCTGCGGCCTCTCCGGTGGGATCATTATCTGCCTCCTGCAAAACCAGAAAAAACAAGTTAGAGACACATCAGCTGTTAATGGCTTGAGAAAGTCTGAGGTTCTGTGGGTGAGCAAAAAACACTCCAGTCTCCAGCAACTACTTCAATAACAGAATGAGAAACATGTTTAAAAAACACAATCATGCTGTTACCTCCTACGTATATAAAACTCTCCAATCATTTTAAAAGTTACACATCAAATCACGTTACAACTGTATGCATGCTAACTATCAGCAGCAAAAAATGTTCAGATCTCCTCCACCAGAGAATCCACCAAGAAAGACTCTGACCTCATAGTCCATTTCTAGGCAGGCAAACATGGGGTTCTCAAAGCCAACATCCACCCCGACCACATGGTACACCAGTGTGTTGGCTTTGTGTGCCTCCAGAGGGGAGGAGATTGTGAGGCGGGCAGCTGCATCTCTGTTCAGAATATATACCAGCTTTTGCTTCTCTATGGCACCTGAAACATATAAGATATACACATATGGCACCTGAAACATACCTGAATTATATATGAATATGCATATATATATATACATATACACACACACAAAGTCATGTGGTTTTACCAATCATAACAGCTCTGCCTTTAGGGTCCACAGCAAGAAACTGCCCTGGCACAATGCGTCTGCAGCCACTCTTGCCAAATGTCTCCTGGTGAATCTTCTCAAACATGTTCTTTGAAGGGTGGTACTCCAAAATTACGATCCGACCAGAATCACTTCCAATCACAATGTAGTCTGAGTCACAGATAAGAGATAAAAATGAATTCAGATTTCTCTAAATGAGCTTTAACTAAAACCACCGTGAGGCCCTTTTACCTTTAGTTCCACCTGTCAACCTGAATGCCATGAGGGATCGAATGACACCAAACACCTCCATAGTAAGCAGCGTGTGGACCTTCCCTGTGTTGGCATCAGGACGCAGCAGCTCCAAGATCTTCCCACGGGAAACAACAATTTCCTGCTGTTTGGTTCCTAGAATTGGAAAAACACACAGACCAAATGTTAGGCTTAAGTCTTTATAGTTAAAATTGCCCCAATAAGTGCAAATGATAAGAACCTGAGAAGTTGCCATGGATGGCATGACTGATGCCAGTTGCTCGCTGCAGGGTCAGGTTATAGAGAAACATGGCTGCTGTCGCTGGACCTTCAGGCTCAGGACAAAAAGCTAAAACACCTGTAACCACAGACCACATTCCTTATTATAGTACAAACATTCCCTCAGCAGAGCAAATAAAGAGGAAGTCAAACACAGATGGATTCCTAAAATTATCAGATTGCATGCTTATGTATAAACGTAGTGCATCGTTTTGTTCGCCTAAATACCACAAAAAAGTTCAGCTTACAGCAGTGTAAATAAAAGTAATACGTTTGTGGTCAACAGACTCGGTCCAGTCAGCTACTGGTCATAACAAATAATGCATTAACCAAAGTTTATATTTAAGCATTATGTATTTTAACTACACACATCGGGAAAGAAATGAGTTTGCTCATGTTTAAATATTTTGAAACAGCAGAATGGACGCAAGTTCCTCCGTTTCTTTGTTCGCCGAGTTACAAAATTGCATTTATAAAGCAAAAGCGACGCAGTTGTTCATGTATGTGTAATTTAGTGTCATCACAAAGCAGATAATCAGGAAATAAACATTAACTGCTGCTAACAACACTATAAGTGCTAATCTGTGGTCCATTCATCAATGGCCTGTTGGCTAAAAAACATTGTAGTCCGCGTAAAGGGTATAACTTAAAATTTGAATATAGATTTATGTATGACAAAACAATGTGGGTTATTTGGTTACTGTGAGAAAACTGTTTACCGAAATAACAACCAGGATGTTGTAGATTTTAACCAGATGAGAAACTTATTTCATTGACCCGGTCGCTCGTTATTCCTACACGGCGCTTGATCGACGGAGGTCCTTTCAGAACTGTGTCGCACACACGGGCTGTTCTAATACACGCCTGAGTGAAAATATCTACCACAGCAAAAGATGTAGAAAACTAAAACAAAGTTTTCATGTGTTTATAATTTCGTTTTTTTGAGAATCTTGTGTTATTCGTTGCGAAATGGCATTTCTGACGAATTAAAAACATTGTTACTGGAACATTTTTCTGTAAAGGCGCCTTAAAACAATGTGCATTGTGAAAGCGGCATATAAAATAAAACTGACTCAACAGCACAGACTATATTTAATGTTACTATGTTTTGGTAATGCAGAGCCACTATTTACTGTGCCAAATAAAGCCAGAGAGAGAAAAAGAGATTTCAGCTGTGGTTGTGGAAATCCCAGAAAATTACCACTTATTTTTAAAGGCAAATTGTTTCATTCTTTCCATTACAGCATAACACGACCACCAATGTTAATATTTATGGCCAGAAGTTATAAAAGTTTGAGGCTAAAACCTTCTAAACTTCTTTTCATTCTTCTCGTTTGATCTGAATTATGATGCTAATTATAATTTTGATCTAAGAAATGAAGGTTTCTTTAAAATAACGCCCACAAAGATATTTCAGAGAGATTCAAAAGCTCTTGTTATGACTGATGTGTGACTACATTAGAAAAGTGTGGGCCCTTATGTTTCATTTTTAGACCTGTATGACTATTTACAGTAACAGATTTTGGTGTGATGTGTCTAATAGGCAAATCTTAAAATGTGCATTCATAAATGTGCATAATTAATAATTCACTTACAGTGTGCCTGAGGTTAATAATACAACAATAAACAACCCGATTCCTTGCATTTTACATTATAAGCATATTGCCTGTCATTTTAATGAAATTAAATGAAAACATTGCAATGTTCTCAAAAAAGTGTCTGAAATACCCCGAATGTTGTTTTATTTCGTTGTAGAAGCCTTTCCAATAGGGGGCGTTATTGCATCAGTGGTCGGTGCTGCACATTGACAGTCCATAATGCCACGTATTTATTCCGTATGTGATGGAAAAGCAAAGCCCAAAAGCTACAAACAATTCAGTTATCTCATGATAATGAATTAAGGCTATTTGTCTGTGAAAATGGTTGGGCGAAAAACAAATTAATGCATTTGCTTTGTTGTGTTGAAATATAACAACAGATAGAAATATCAGTAATTTAACAACATATACATTGAGAAAACATACAAATACTTGATAAACATAATAAATACTTGTGAATATTGTGGTATGAATTTTTAGTTATTCTCCCTGAAATCACTCAAGCATCCGTATCACCGCACTTTCATTTAGCGGACTGCTGTGAATGCCATCAGTTCTAATGCATTATGGGAAATGTAGTATAAAGTGGCGCAGGACTCGAGCGCATCCTCTGACACCAACACCCTGATATTTTTCCGCTGTTGCGTATATAACAATTTACAAAGTAAATGGTTTTGGTTAACCTAGTAGATTAAAACGAACTAGTATCTCCCAAGCACAGTTTGAGTGATAAATCTGCAAGGAACTACATATCCCGATATAAAAAGCGATTAGAGATTGTGGGGTGAGGGGTGTCTGGTTAAGGGGGGCTGCTGTGCGCGGTGCTGTGCACACACAGAGTAACATGCAGCATTGTTAAAATTACATTGTTGCACATTAACCGAGAGATCAGAGACGATAAAATAGCGGACGGTGGTACAAAACCCGACCGCACATCTGCATCGGCGCGTTATCAGGACCCTGGAAACGACCACCGGGAATCCATGTGAATAACCATAAACTGTCTGCAGAGAAGCACATTCCCGAGAGATGGTGAAGTTGGGTGGCGTTATTTCCAAAAGCTGCCCTGTCCTACTTCTGCGTTTAAGAGAAGATAACGGGTTGTGCTTTATAAGAGGCATCGCAAGGTAAGAAATACAAGCGCATAATAAAATGCATGTGATTTGTGTCCGTTATGTGAGATAACCTGTTGTGGTCCGTGTTTACGTGGTTTTTAATCCATCCTATGTTTTGCCTCATCATTTTTTTTAAGGCAGATAGTCCCAGATTGTGTAGCTAGAGTGTTTCCTGACCCACATATATAGAGGCACTCAGGAGGGACCCATGGCTTGCCCCTTTGTGTCCAAGCTCATCTAATTTATGTGAGGGTCTCATTCCACCCCGAACCCACCCTTACCGGTCTGCCAGCGTTGCTTAGATACAGGAAGGAAAGAAGGGTAGTAAAGCTTTTCTATGGGTTGGTTTGACGGGATAACCGAATCAAATGTGTGTCTGGTTTTATTCAGTTTGATCAAAGTAAACCTAAATAGAAAATGTGACTTTTAAACTCAATAAAGTGAAATTAAATGATGAAAAAGTATTAAAGGTCCATTTGCAGACTCTCTTTTCTAAGTTAACCTAATAATTGTGACCTTTGAATCCATGTTTATGTTTGATGGATATGATTGTTGTTTTTCTGTTTCTGCATATTATCACATGTTAATAAGGAACATATTAAGCATGACAGTACTGTAGTTTTATCATCACATGTGTACATGTAAGTAACCTGTGATGTGGTTGCCATGACAGTTCAAGAGTTTGTAGATTTTAGCCGGCAACATCTCACTCTTTCCCCCAAAACTTGTGTGTTTTTTATCAGTTAGCACAGAGAAATTAATAGTTTTTTAATGCTTAATATGTTGTATAACAGGGCTGTTTTGAAATTTGGTATTTTGGTTTGATAAGACTAAGTAAACATTTTTGTTTTAAAACTAGGTTTACAAAATCTAGTCGATATTTTAGCAATATTAAGTAATATTAACAACCTTTGGCTTAAAGTACCATTAAATTACTGAAGTAAATTTTCCTTAATTTATTGTAGAGCTTTTGAGTCATTGTTGAAGGTTAATGAATGGGTCAGTTATGGTCATTTTTTAATGTTTTTGATAAAGGCTCTGCCAAATGCATCAATAGAAATAGAATCTTTATATCATTTTATGGTGCATTAACAGCCATTGTCAAGTAATCTTACACTGTAAACCACAGTAACACCGGCATTCATCATCTCTGCTGCAACACTGTAAAGAAATATAGCCATAAATACCTGAATATTTCAGGTTATTTAAATCACTGCTGATTGTATCTGACATTCAATTTGCTGTTTGTTGATTAGTTTCATCCTTTCAGTAACAGAATCTGGGAGATTGATTGCAGATTAATGCATGTACACATACAGTCACAATGAATGTATTTGCAACTGAATGTCAACCCAACTAACAACTGTAGGTTGTAAGAACATTTCCCTAATATTCCTGTTAAGTAAAAAAACTTTAAAAATGGTAATTTGTTTTTTTCTACAAATGTTTTAGACGTAAATGTTTTTAAGACGTATTAACATTAGTGCTTGGTTATCAGAACGTTATTCAGACATCTTTTAATTCTGTAACAGTTTTAAAACTTTCCACTGACTACCTAAAATAAAAAAATTGATATATATATGCCCCAGGAAACATTAAACCCGATGTGCACAGCTCTTCATATACAGCTCAGCCTGCGTCTGGCCATTTGTTTTAGTTGGGTTCCCAGCTAACAGGAAACATTTCCAGGACATTGGCTAATGTTCTTTAAAAGTTCTCTTTAAAATAAAAAAAATTGCTTTTGCAGTAGAACGTTTTTTAACATTATATATATATATATACAGTATATACAGTATATATATAGCAATTTTTTTTATTTTTTTATTTTAAAGAGAACTTTTAGAGAACATTAGCCAATGTCCTGGGAACGTTCCCTGTTAGCTGGGAACCCAACTAAAACAAATGGCCAGACGCAGGCTGAGCTGTATATGAAGAGATGTGCACATCGGGTTTAATGTTTCCTGGGGCATAACGGAGGACCATCTTTCTCTAACAGTGGCTGCAACATTATTTACAGTGAGTCATGGTGAAACTGTGTAATGAATAAATCATTATGTTGAATATTTTCAGCTCTGCATGCGCTGCGTAAACATGCGTGTCCTTATCTTGAAATTACAGTCTAAACTTTTTAAATGTCATCGAGGTATAAATGGAAACAGTAAAGAGTCATTCAGAAGACTTTATTTATTGAAAAGGATTAAAATCTGTCTTGGTCTTATCTGACAGATGTTCATCATCTTCTGTAACTAGGCTAAGGTAGCACCTTGGGAATTTAAGGAGCCAGCAAAAGTCCTGCCGACGCAATATTAACTAGGTTAACAATCCGCACAGATACAGCCTGCCGTCAGCGAGTCGCATACGAGGGCTTTTAAATAGGTTACTCAATAGGAAATCTTTCTGTCAGGGACTCAGTTTGCTTCTTTCACAGAGATCTTTCGCAGTCCTACCTGAAATCCATTCCTGTCACTTTATATAGCTCAAGAATAGAACATTTAAAAAGCGCTGTTACATTCATATATTTGCAGATCACATGGAATATATACAAGGTACAAATAGGACCAGTGAATGTATTCTGGTCTGTAGTTTTGTATATCTGTGTGTGTGTGTTTGTATAGGTTTAACTATAATTTTTAAGGTAAAACGTCTTTACAAATATAATAAATAAAAGCAAATAAGTGTTTATATGGATCAATTGATACAGCATTGCATTAAGTAAAGGTTGTGGGTTTGATTCCCAGTGAACACATGGATTGATAAAATGTATAATTTGAATGCACTATAAGTTGCTTTGGATAAAAGCGTCTGCTATTTGCATAAATGTAAATATAATGCAAATATGGTGAAATGCCCTTATTGAACCTATAGGTGTGTGTGACAGAGAGAGAGAGAGTGGGCGAGAGAGAGAGTGTATCCTCACACACTCTGCGGGATTCTTGGAAGGCTTTTCTTCCGCAGAGACCCATCACATCAGCTCACTGGAAATGTAATGATGTGTTCAATCACATTCCTCTCATCACCAGAAATATCTTTTGTGATTTCAGCCAGGAAAGGAAAGGAACAAAACTTACTAAACTAATGGAGCGTTCTCAGAATGTTGGCTAACATTCTCAGAGAAGTTCTCTCAAAGTAATCAAACCATTCTTGCAGGAACGTTAGTGTAGTGTATATTTAACATTACATATTTTATGATATACCAAAAACATTATACTTAAGTAGTTAGTGGAGCATTTTAAAAATGTTTGATTAATGTCCTTATAACCAAGCAATAGCATTAATACAACGTTTAAAAAACTGGACATTGTGAACATTTAACATTGAATGTTTTTGTTACTTAATGGAAACATTAGGGAAACATTCTTACAACCTAAAAATGTTAGCTGAGGGGTGACATTGAAAGAGCACTTAAAACTGTAACCTACCTCATTTACTAATTGCATGTTAATCCACATTAAACATTTAATGAAATAGTTCTACGGCTTAATTTAATTTGGAAAATCGACAGATTTGAGAAAGGAGTAAAAATACATTTTAATAACATCACATGGTAACATCCTCAGTAAAATGAGGGATTTATCTGCACTGTGTGTGGTGGTCAGGTGAGGGTTAACTGTGCCAGTGCCCTTAGCCTCTGCTGTGGTGGTTCAGAGCCAACTTTGCCTCTGGTTCTCCTGTCGATCGATGGGCTCTGCGACAGGTTTTGGCATCTGGCCCCATTCGAGGTGCTCGGAGAGGATTTCTGCTGGACGAGAGAGGGAGAGAGAAGGAATATCATGTCTGGCAGAGGAAGTGATGAAAAAAATAATTAAAAAAGGGCAGAAAAAATGTAGCGTAGGATATAGAGATAAGTGCTTTATGCATCTGTTTCTTTATATGCCAACTGGCATTATACAGACGCTGTAGAGAGAAAGAGAGAGAGGACAGAGATAGGAGATAGTACAGCGTCAGATACATGGATAATTAATGAATGTGCTACAGAGAGACATTGAGATGTTGGCTATCAACCCTGTGCATCAAAGACAAGGTCAGTGAGATGCAGGGATTGGAAGAGGGTAAATGAGGGCAGATTGATCACAAACTCTATCCATTTGTGGGCTTTTAAAGGTGGGCAATTTTGGAAAGGCTAGCAATAGCAACCAAATCTTTAAAAGCACAAGATCTCCCTCCGTTTAGAGTGCTTTTCAAAGCCACGTCTCCTCCAATAGAAGGAGACATCCTACACTTTTGGAACACCTCTTATCCAATCAAATTTTAGACTGGAACTAACTCCTGTTTAATATTGTTTTAAGCATCAACATTACTCAGTTTATTTGTTTTCTAAAAGGCATTTTTTACATTGTTGGCTGGTAGTGAGTCACTCACTTGAGCTGTCTTAATTGAAATAGCTACACACGAATATCTACACACACGTAAACACTGAGTTTACAGCTTTAAGCAGTGATGGGCCGCTGAGTCAGATACTTGGGCAGCTGCAGCTGTTAAGAGCTCTTTGGGCACACAAACACAAATGTCTTGGCTGTTTATGCAGGAATAAGACTTAGAAAGACAGTACAGTCCATTGGTGATGTGTTCAGATAAGATCAACCAATAAGAGGTGCCTCAAAATGCCATAGAAGAACCATTTTTGTCTGTATTGTTCCATAAAGAACCTGTAACATCCGTTTCACAAAAGGTTCCACATATTCTAACCGTGTGTAGTGTGTAAAAGGGTTTTTTAGACTATTAAAAAGTAAAAAAGAAATGGTTCTTTTAGGAACCTTTGACTGAATGGTTCTTTGGGAACCAAAAATTGTTCTTTTTTTGGCATCAATGTAAAGAACTACTTTTTCCTTTTATGTCTGTGATGCATCAACTTGATTCTTTTTCTTTTTTAGTGCAGTTATGATTAGTACTAAATAGCAGAGATGTGTCTGTGGTTTATTGTAATAGACCATCTGTGGGCTGCACTTGAAGGACCAACTGGTTGCTTCCCCTGTGGATAGCTGTAGCCGATCTGTCAAGCAAGTCTTGATGAAGGGTCAACAGTTGCTCCAGGAAAATATGACTCAACGTAAAGGGGCACAATAACTCATTGCCTTTGGGCACAAACACAATTCACTGGCACAGATAGCTGAGCTGTGCACTGCCTCCTCCAGGCAGTGTCCCAATTAGACAGGATATGTCATCCATTCTCAGAGAATAAAAAGTGTTTTGCCAGAGATACTTGGTGTCTGCAGTCAAAAGTGATGGCATGAAATGTTGTTTTGTATACGTTACATTAACATAAATTTGGTGTGATTTTTTTTTTACACAAGAACATCATCTTTGCACAAAATAATTGTGACATTTAGTCAGGCAGAAACTTGTTAGGATAAGTCAAAACAGTACCCGGGGTTACAAGTTTTTCTGCTTTCATATAAGGTGCATAAAGCTAAATTAATTCTCCCTTGAGAACATATTAAAAGAATGAATGGAAAATAAAATAAAAAATCAGATAGCCTGAACATTTTAGAGGCAGAGAAATAAAAAGATAACTGAAGCTCAAGGCTAAACTAAATGCATGTGAGATTTAGAGATTAGAGATTTAGGCATCTTTCACTCATTTTTTCTGTGGTAGTCTTGTAGGCAGAGATCTGGGGCATTGTTAGTGAGTTAGAAGCGAGAGGATAGAGTTTCTTTTGTCATTATTGTTCCTGTACTCTTAGCAGTGGCTCAAGTTATGGGATCTTTCTTTGCAATAGAAAATAACTGGATGTTTTGGGCTCTAATTAAGAATCCTCTATTTAATAAGTTTGAAGAATTTTTGAATCTTTGTGATTTATGATGCACACTGGCACCAATACAGTTCAGGATAATGGCCCAACACATTCTGAAAAATAATCAGGAATTATATGCAAATTAGACTTCAGCCTTAAAGGTAGGGTAGGCAATTTTGGAGAGGCTAGCACTAGCAAACTAACACTCTTAAAAGCCACACCAATAGTACGTGTATGCAAATACATAGTTTGACAGGCAAGAAGGACATCCTATAACTACATTCAGATTGAATGCAATGATTGGATAAACAGCCTGCATTTAACTAGCAGGTCATGTATCCTTTAAGTGGAGGTCAATATCAGTTGTAGCTCCTTGGAACTGTTGGACTGAAAAAAATGACCAAGACATGTTATTTTAATGTAAGTTGTGTTAGTTCAGTGGTAATCTAATTTTTATGGGAAGTTGTATTCATAAATCCACTTGGGCTTTAAATGAGGGGACGAGATTGAATGAACGCGACGCTTCTAAACTATGAAAGTCTCAGAACTGTGACTGAACAAAGAGTCTTTGAACAACAGTAATTGTGATCAGAATGTATCTGTGCTAAAAAACACGTTCTGATGAAACCAGGTCACCATCGCATAAAATGCTTATTAAAATAGCCAAGTCATAAATTTGGTTTCCCTTATGGAAAATATAACGCGATAATCATACTTTTTTCCCAAGAGAGGCCTAACAAGCAATAATGTATCCAGCTTTAAAAGGGTTTAATCCATTAAACATGAAATTAGATTAAACCTTTGAGCCAAGCCGTTGAAAATTACTGTTTTATGATTAGATTAATCCTCAGTGAGGGAGAGAGCTCATGTTGTCTGAGTCCATCCACAGAGTTAACCACACAGTCACTGTACACATCATCTGCCGTCCTCATTCCACCCTAATGTAGAGAAAGACAGACGTATAGCATAAAATCTGAGCCTTGAACTGTTGAATATGCGAGAGCAACCTGACCACCAGCGAGTCGAAGAAAATGCGGGACCACCCAGTATGCCAATGTCTTCTCTTTCAATTACATTTCCATTGCAGCCAGCTGTGGGGTTTCGTTGCCAAGGCAACACAGACACCCACTCTCCAGTGTTTGGCTCGCCCTTGCTGAGCCTTCACACTGGTCAAGACCCACTTAAAGAGCTGAACAACAAAAGACAGGCAGAAAGAGTGTAAGCCAAGGTTATTGAATGTTTCTTGTGAGCGATTAGAGGCTGAGGATAACAGATTGACAATTTAGTGGTTGTTTTCATCCTGGATTTGTCCTAGACAATTAAAACAGGCGCTTGTATGTGTGGAGAGTGTCACAAAAATACAAGTTTTGTACAAGCACTGCTTGGGTGACTGTTTACAGAATAATGATTATTATAATGTCTCTGATGGTATTTTATAAATGGAAAGACTGAGAGTTTGAGAGACCAGAGACTGGGAGGATGTGATGATTGTTCAGTAAATGAAACAAATAAATTCAACCGACTGTGAATATCATTCATCTTTTATAGGATTTTACATTTAACTTGAGATTCTGTATGTTTGGTTGTTAATTCTATTTTGATCGTTTTTATTATTATTATTATTAAACAAAACCTAATCAAACAAAGTTAATGTTTTTAATTGTATAGAAGTAAATTTCGGTCAAAAATAAAAGCCTTACGTAACATCCACACGGATATCAGATAAACTAGCTGGAAACAGCAAAGTTTGCGTGACCGCGCATAAAAGTCGACACTCGAGCGCGTTCACGCCTTTCAGAGGAGCGTCAAGACCAGACGCGTCATTCACGCGATCACCGGTAAGAAAATCAATCAGCTTCATAAATGTAATGAAATAATAGAAATAAAAGCTATGAAACGGGAATTGCTGGGGAAAGACTAAACGGCGGCGCTTGCTGCGTATTGACGGCGGCACGCCGAAATAGTGGCTTTAAGGATGAAATAGTCATGCAGGCAAAAGCTTTGTTAGAAAAAAATGAAATCAGGAATTCATTTTTGTAACTGGAAGGGAAAGGAAACATTATTTGATCTGGAGCGACTCACCCACGCATGCATCCACAAGCGCATTTAATCTGCGATGCACCTGTTCGCTTCATTTCTCAGCAAACGCCTCAGAAAGCTGCAATTAAACTTTTGGCAACACGTAGGTACGTTAAATGCATCATTGCATTGCTTTCACTGTCAAACCAACGCACGTGCATGTCTGTCTCGCAATCATGCATTCAAATTAATGTAGTTTGGACTTTAATTTTTCTTATTTGGTTTCTGAGACACAGATTGCTTTAAAAGCATTGACGGTTTTTACCTCCATGTCTGCGGTATTTTCTGTGCTGCACATATTCATACAGCTGCTTCAGACAACGTGTGTCTCTCTTCAATGAAAATCTGTGGTCACGAGTCCAAAAGATAGATGCACCGCAACTGTTGCCTGAAACAAATGCGTGAGGGAGTCATTGGACAAAGCTGGAGTCTGACTTGAGTAAGAAAAGATGATGGACCGTAATGACGTCAGATATTAGACGCAATTAAAAACGCAGTATTGTATGAATGTATTAGTGCACGCGCTTGCTGTGGGTCCTCGCGGGGTGTTGAATATGTTTAGCAGAGATTGTTTTTCACCACTGAATAATTCGTTTGTGTCACAGCAGGCATGCTGGCATCTGGCTATTTGACAAAGTTTTGCAGAGGAAGTAAATCTGGCCATTTTTCAAAGTAATAAAAGGGATATTTCACCGAAAATATAAAAATTCTTTATTCATTTACTCACCCTCGTATCGTTCCAAACCTGTATGACTTGCTTTCTGAGGAACACAGAAGAAGATATTTTGATATTTTCTTATGCATGAAAATATTGTGCCTTTTGTCAAAATGGCAAATTTTAATAAAGGTGTTTAATTTAACAGTTTCAATGGAAAAATGTATTGGGCCAGTTTCTACAATGCAAGCATCAGAGTTACATCACTTCCTTTATATGCAGTATATAATTCTTCTGTCTCCATTTGTTTTGAAAGGTCACCCTGAATGAAGTGGAGCAACTTTAGAAACAGCAGCTGAATTTAGCTTGACTGATACAGATGTGCTGGACTGAAGGCTGGCAGAGATAAAGCTCACACAGGTGGGCCAACAGCAGCATCCCAGGGATTATAGATTTGGAGATTAGAAGACAACAGCAGGTCAGGGCACAGTGCCTTGTTACAATCCACGTTCCCCTCCTCACCAATTCAGTTAAGAGCCGTCTTTGGAAAATTGGCAAGTACTGCGACCAGCGTGCATTTGTACTCGCTTGGCTGCTTACGAACTCCCTCTCAACACTGCAAGACAGATGCACGGTTGAAAGAAAAAAAGTGACAGTTTTGTTTGTCTTTCTTTATTTTTGCTCATTCCAGGTCCAATTTCCCAGTTCTGTGTAGTTCTGATTTTTTTAAATGTTCTTTGTTGCAGCATATTTCCCCTAATTTTTTAGTTGAATTTTTAGTTAGTTGACCTAAGGTGCTCATAATTCACTGTCATTTTTCAGTAGTTTAGTGACTGCTGTAACAGATATATATACTCCTTATTCCTGCATCTGCAAACAGCTTTCATTGAAGACACAGTGATTAGTGTTTCTGTTCCTGTACCTGCACTGTGCTTAAAAAAAGACCGGATACCACTGGAGACGTGACTACAGAGGTCAACAGCAGAGAAAACGAGAGCGTTGATTAATGTAAATTAAAGCTTTTCCGCTCAAGATGTATTTAAGTGCACTTAACTTCAGGTTCGTGAGGAAACACCATCTTTCCCTCTTATGACCGCAGCGTTACATCTCGGCTAGACGAAGTGTGTGCACAGACAAACAGGATTACAGAGTCACGCTCAGACAAACCTTGACTCATACGGGAACGTTATGGAACAGACACGGATGACAGCCGAGCTTGTCTGGCACTGAGATGTCAAAACCACAGAGGGGGCTATTTCTCCAACTGTCACTGCGGATCACACAAACGCCTACGAACACACAGATTTTTACAGGCAAAAGGCTGGTGTGTGTTTAAAGCCTTACTGTACCGACAGTTTCAAAGCACGGAAAGAGAGAGCGAGAGGAGATTCCGTAGCGTAGAACGGAAAAGCAGAAACAGAGCAGGAAAAGATTCACAGAAAGACACGCCAGAGAACTGACAGATGGAGTAATCAACTGGAATTTCACTGACACACCGTTTTGAGAGATTCATAGGAAAAGTTGATTTTTATTGTAAAGTCCGTTACGCTGAGTAGTTCAGTGCAGGCTGGACACGGTGGCAGGGGCCGGTTCATGGCAGTGGGGCGGGCGCATGCCGTCTGGGCCTCCACAGCGAGAGGGACGCTTGGGCTTTGCCTGGGGTTGGGGATGGGCAGCATGGGCACGGACTCAAAGGCCGGGGGAGCTGAGACCCTGGGTGCCCATCGGGACCGGAGTTCCGGCTGCAGCCGCAGGGGAACGCTGTGCACGGACGGGCTCGGGCAGCATGCGGTGCTCCCTGCGTGTCTGCGTGGTCTTGGGGTCCCTGGCCCTCCTCTTCCTCACCTCGCTGTTCTTCTCATCCTCGCTGAGAGGAACCGGACCGCCTTACCTGGACCCCCTGGGATGGGAGGAGTCACACAGGGTTAAGCTAGTGCCCAGTTATGCCGGTTCCCACCGGGTGATTCCCGCCGAGAGCACCCAACAGAAGACATGTGCCTGTGCTCGGTGTGTGGGTGACCCGGGAATCTCGGACTGGTTTGATGAGAACTTTGACCCAGACATCTCCCCTGTGTGGACCCGGGACAACATTCAGCTGCCTTCAGATGTGTACTACTGGTGGGTGGTAAGTGATCAGGTTAAAATACTCAATGTTTTGCTTTAAATTCCTTTATTGTGCTAGAACAGCCAGTTTTGAAATGTACTGCAGTATAACTGAATGTAAGATGCTTCTACTGTACTTGATATACGGAGACCTCGGTTTGTGGTGCATTATTTCTTTAAATTAGAAAGGTGAGCAGTCTGCAACTGTGCTTATGTGTCAAATTAATGCAAAATGAAGCAAAGAGGGTGTTTCTATTAAAGAGAACGTGAGTAATGTCTGAAACTAAAATGAGTGTGTCAGCTGAAAAGTCTGTGATTCTGCCTCAGAGTGAAGTAAAACCCGGGAGGCGCCTGACTAAATTAACCAACAGACAGTGCAAGATTTGAAAAATAGGCTAGGAAAAATTATTGTACTTACAGAAACGGCTAGATTTTTACAGTTTCTGAAGATGTGAATGGTGCAAAATGATGCTTGTGTATCCTAGGTAGTTGCCAGGATGTTGCTATGCAGTTGCTAGGGTGTTATGGCTGGTTGCTAGGGGGTTGCTAGGGTGTTTCTAGGGAGCCCACAATTAGGACTCTGTAGACTGTTCCGTGACTTGGAGATGGGCTCCACCTTCAATAGAAGTCTATGGGCTTTTGTTTCAGCTGTTTTGTCCCCCAAGCAAATTTGACACTACACAGTGACGCCTTCCTCAGCAAGACAAACAAGTTCAGGTGTCATTTATATCCATTGCTCAAACAGTCTATAATGAGATTAATAATGCAGGTTTAATAATACTAACCAACCCCCAAACCCTCAGTATGAGCAGTGATAATATTAGCTTGCCTTAGCAAGTCCTGCTAAATACTTTAGTTTAAGCATCACTGTTTTGTCTTTTGTGTGTCTTCCAAGCTTCCCAGATTGATATTTGATACTTCAGTCTTTCAAAATGAACATTGTTATTGTGTATTCTGTTCTGCCTTGTGATTGGATGGTGTGGAAAAACAGCTCTGATTATATTTCAGTGCCAGGCTGAGGTTACTGTCTGCTAAACGAATAAGAACAAACATAACACGGATCAGGGAGTGGTTGTGTCTATTGATAGACTAAAAAACACTTACGTAAATGCATATATATTTGTAGATACCAAGGCTTGCAAAATGAGACACAATGGCGCCTTGCCTCCCGTCATTCACTTTGTACTAAATTTGAATGGATGACTGGCATCTGTACCCGAAAAACATCTGCCAGGAATTATGAGGTCCAGTGAAGAGCAGGTGAACGCTGCCAAAAACTTGCTGAGAGGACAATGATGGTGGGAGAAGAGAGAGAGGAGAGCTGGAGGAAAGCCAAGTTATGCAAAGATGTTTATAAAATGCAAAGATGCTTTTAAAAGAACGGATCCTGGCTTTTAGAGTTACGATGGTGAATGCGTGTTTGTGATGTGCCTCTCATCACATTAGCAGAGGGATGTGATGGCTAATTGGCTGTCTGGATGTTTTGGTATGCATGTGTTCACACGCAGGTGTTCAGTTGGTTTGATGTTGACAGGTATCTGCCCAACCCTATGTTAATTAGTTTTTCTCGCTCTTTTCCCAACCCCCCCTACGGGCCCCGTGCAGATGTTGCAGCCCCAGTTCAAACCCCACAACATCCAGCAAGTTCTGCAGAGGCTGTTCCAGGTTATTCCCGGCCGTTCTCCGTATGGTTCGTGGGACCCTGCCCGCTGCCTGCGCTGTGCTGTGGTGGGCAACTCGGGGAACCTGCGTGGGGCAGGTTATGGAAACACGATTGATGAACACAACTACATTATGAGGTGAGAGACGGCCTTTATACTCACTGGAAAATCAATGACACTGCAAAACAAATCTCCCATTTTTAGTGTTTTCCAGTAAATGTGATGATCCCTAAAACACAAACAAATTACCTGAGAAGCAAACAAAATATTCTGTTTTCAGAGAATGTATCTTTAAGTTTATTTTTCATACGCATTTGGCACACTTTTGTCTTGTTTAAAGCATTAACCGGACCAGATTTGATTAGATTAATGTGTATAACAAGAAAAAAAATTCTAGCCTTAATATCTGCAGAAATGCAGTTTTGTTTGTGAGGTGAATGTATTTTGTTTTAAGAACAGTTTTATTCAGATAATACGATTAAAAAACATTAGATAAATTTTTTTTATCCTGGTAGTCTACAGATGTTTGTTTATTTTTATAAAAAATGTCTCTTTAACCCAACTTGCAACAGTTTATAATAACGCTTTATAATTTGAACTGTCGCATCCATTTTCCCAGGCAATGTAAGTATGGCTTCATTTGACCCCAACATATGTAATGAAAAGTGTGTAAAATAACCTGCAGTTTTATGTTTCAGTTAGAGATGGTGGACGAGAGGCGACTATTACAGATTGCAGTTTTCAAGATAATAAAGAATGATTGGTTTTCAAACGACCTAAAAACATGATTTCAGCGAGTGTCTTTCTTCTGAAAGAGTCTTGGGTTCTGGGATGGCGGTCACGGTCAAATACGGCAGATTGACATTTGCAATTGCTGGTTTCAGTTGAATGAACATGGAAAAGGGCAGAACATGCATATTGCTGCCTAAAGAAATGGTGAAACATTGGCTGGGGGGTCGTGGTGGAGCAGATTTATCAGAGAGATGCATGCGCAGACAGAGATGAAGGCATAAATTGAGCCTGTATTGATTCTGCTCTGAAATGGTAAATGAATCCCTCGTCCTCCCCCTCATTCATTTCTTTCTTCTGCCCTTTAGCAGCTGTATCTCTGTCTCTTTATTCATCTGTTTAACTGCTGTTGACTCATTTTAGCATCGTTTAGGGGGTGGCATGAGCTCTGTCTCAGTCAGATAAGTTTGTGGTAGCTGTTTATTGGCTCATACATTTTCATTGGCTGAAAAACATGTTGTATTATTATGAAACATTATACGCTTCAACTCGGCAACCTTGTGTATTCGCAATGTTTTTCCAGAAA
>JAZGTK010004880.1:0-23491 GCA_036877625.1 Ambastaia sidthimunki
AGAGAGAGGGTGGGTAATGGTCTTTTAATAACATAAAAGTAAAAAATCTGTCATTATATACTTGCAAACCCATATGATTTTTTTTATTCTGTGAAACAATATTAGATATCAAAAAAAAAAACAGACCCACATTCATTCTTTATTTTCACATCCTTATTCTAGTCATTATTTACTGATTATCACTGATGTTGACCAATGTAGACAAAGCTAACATATGACTTCATAAGACCTAATATAGTGTCTATATTATATCCGTAATTGTGCTTTGTGTTGTTTTAACAGATCACCAACTACTATTTCCACACTAACATTTTTGTGGAAAAGAACTGCATGAAGACACTTTAAAAAATTTTTTTAGGTTTGGCATGAGTGACTCATTTTTAGTTTAACTATTACTTTAAATTAGGACTGTTTCTGTACATAAAACATAAGGTAAAAAGGAAAACATTAAATTACTACAAAAGTGCACAATGTGGTCTAAAATGAAAGATTTTCATTATGATCATTTAACAAATAAAAATTATAAATCTGCAAACCATCTGTTGGTCATTCAAAGGTCAATCCGCATTAACCTGAACTCAGCACTTCCCAGCGAGCAACATTATCAGCACACAGCGACACTCAGCAGAGAAAATCTGTGTTCATCACACACAGCCAAATGTACCCTTCACTGATAGGGACGCCTGTATAATCACCTGCAGATAACGTCGTCTTTTTCCAGCCGCCAGCACTGAAATCAAAGCTGAGCGGTGGGGCACGGCTCCATAACGTGTGATGAGCGGGATCGGCCTGTTTTTCATCAGATCACTGACACCCCGACGACAGCCGCCCTTAGCGATCTCAAAAGCTCAGAGCAGCTGTCGCCTGGCTCTGCAGAGATGGGTGGCACAGCGGAGCTCCTCGGGCCAAAGGAACAGCTCCTCCACTTTCTCTTGGATGCGAGATTGCCGCCTCCGCAGATGTTTATTTCACGACGTTGGCGGGTCTGAGCTTTGGCAGTAACCGGGTAGAGCTTGTAAGTGATTTACGAGCAGCTTTCCCCACTCGGGCTGATGCAAGTGTCCTTGTAAGGAAGTGCCAACACAGACCGTCTCTTGAAACCCTCAGACGGCCAGCACCAAAAACAACTCCCCATACTGTACACATACATCTACAATCTCCCTCACACAGAGGGACACACTGAAAGATACTAGAAAACTGAAAAATACAGGTCACAAGTCCTTTTTTCCCCAAGTTTTATGAGAGTACAAGGCTGGAAAATCGGCAAAAAATGACATGCCTCACTGGCTGCAGACATTACGAGCACTGATGGGTGTGTGACCCTGAAACTGAAGCCCAGTCTGTCAAACGTGCAAACAGAAGCCATTTTTCTTTAAAGAAAAACGAACAACGTCATGAAACACATTTTCATGTGATATAATGTGGTTTATTTTTAAATTAGAATTTCACTGGATCATGGATTATGATGATTATTGGTTAATATTTCCTCACATGCTGCCTGCAGGAAAAGTTGTTACAGGAAGAAAGATGAGGAAAAAACTTGTACTGATGCGCCACAAGACAACTAGATTTATCAACAGAGTAAATTATAGCAAGTTGTCTAAACGGCATGTTCTGCAGCATGTTTAAAGAGAATTTTAAAATGGTCTGGGGCTTATCTCTGCTTGAGTGAGTAAGCAAATCTCTGGCTGATGGATAACAGAACATACTGAGTGGAGTGAGAGAGAAGGCAGGTGATTGGACGAGACTTGGAGAAGAACAGGGTTTAACTCATACTCCAGTGACACACAGAACCGCCTCTATTCTGTCCCTCGCAAAGGGAAACGGGCCACTTAATACCCTGCTGTAGCACAACCCCAGCACAGCTTTGCAACAGGCCAACATCACACCCCCAGTAATGCCTTTAAACAACACCAACCCAACAGTCGCGCTATATTCAGTCTCCCGTGAAGAGAGGAAAGACGATTCTTCCTCATGCTGAGACTGCAAACTGGAACAAGACATTGGCCTGTTAAGATCTTTAAAGCTTGACTCTCTGTGGGACATGAGATGTTATTAGTTCAAGACAAACATGCTTATCTGTACCAGCCTGAGCCATTTACATCTCCCAAAATAAGCCTCAAGTAAATATCCAAGACACTTAATCTCACATAGTACAATGGCTTAGGATTATTTACGGCTTAATATTACATTACGGCTTATCTTTTCCTGCCAATGGCGACAGCATTTCGACATGCGACGTAAACGTGTTGCAAAAAGGTGGAAGTGGAGAAGCCATGATATTTCAGCTATGAAAGACGATGTACACAAAAAATGTTAATAAAAATCTATGAATGAAAAATAACTTCAATATTTAAATGACTGATCAATATTTATTTTAAAAATGTAAGAATTATATTACAATTTGCTTTTACTCAAAGTAACTTACAAATGAGGATAAACCTGCAACTTATTATAAAGGAACCAAAAAAAGTGCAGAACAGATATTTGAGTTGACAGTAGAAACCAAACACAGAAAGGCTCAATGCATTGTGGGATAAACAGAAAAACAATACAGGCATGAGCTCATAATTGGGTTTAGAGCACAGCTGGAATGTATGTGAATAACTTGATATAAACATTTCAGGGTACATTTGTAATCTTAAACATGTCAAAATGTTAGTACCCATACAGCCCCAACCACCCAAAAATAAACAATCTTAAAAAACTCTTTTTAAACATGCATGAAGCATAAAACAAAACACAAAGGTAGCTTTGATCTATGACAAATAATTGTTAAAAGGATTTCATGAGTAATAAATGCATTTCTGGCTCTGAAAATAAATGTCTGGAAAAGAAAGTTTTAAATTAAAAAAATAAATGCAAATCTTAAATGCAACATATAATCAGAGCCAAACATGCCTGAATCGGCCTGCTTCATTTAATCCTTGTATCTGTAACAACAACAACACTGCATGCGATGCATTTGGTTTTTCGCATGGTGGCGAATTCCGATTTTATCTTAAATATATTATATTGCTGCCCATGTAAAACGGTATGAGTCATTAAACGTCCATCACCTCCTCGTCTGTGAGACGTGCCAAGACATGCTGCAGGATTTGCGGCCGATGCAGTGGACCAAAATGAATACCAGCATACAGCAGCAAATCTGAGCCTGACCTAAATGGTATTACCCACTTAAACACGCAAATCCATGGAACAATACTGCAGTAAAATACAAGCTAACGATTGGGTGGTACGCTGTATGGATGAGGCATTGTTAAATTCATCAGCTAGACCAAAATAGCACCCGACTCACCACAGTGTTTACAATGCAATTTATGCAACGCTGAGCCTGCGTTTAGAATAACAATCAGGATTCATTATTTAACATTTTTTGATGGCATTTCACATTTAACAAAGATTATTTCTAACTACCGGTATACCTGAGCTGTAAACCTGGTAATATTTACTACCACAAGATCTTATTTCTATAAACAGAAGAACAGCTCAGATAAATGTGCTCTGAGGGGCAGTAATAATTTCCAGGTTTGTTTTTAATAAATGACACAAAACAGGCCTGCTAAATATCTGAAGAGCAAATGTGCTTTCAATAATGAAATACCTTACATAAAATGAGAAAAGCTGCAATAAATAATCATTATTTAAACTAATTGATACAGTATATATATAAGCAGCAATTCTGATATATTGCAAATATAATGTAGATATATTAAAATAGTGTCTTAATATAAATCCAAAGCAAACAGTATCAACATAAAAGAGTTTAGCAACTAAATATTTCTACAATCAATCATATAGTTATATATTTTCATTATAATGGTGAGTGATATTTTCCTATGCAACTCTCCTTTTTTTCTTGTTTGGCTGTGTCTTAAAAAGTAATGAGCTGCCTAACTAGATAGCATTTTGGGGGGAAGGCTTATTATATATGAGGAAAAATGCTGGTTAGGTAGCTGAATTTGACACAGCTGATGAGGTAACGGTTAATAGGGCTTTACTGTGGTTTTTAAAGGTTGTGTTTTAACTCGTTCAGGATTCAGTAGCTGACATTTAAAAAAAGGCCTTTAGCTAAAAAATAGGACACCCAATCACAACTAAAACTTTGATATTTCCGGGATTACAACTGTATCAGAATACTGTTAGATAGATCATAACAAATTCACAGTTAAAGTGTGTCTATTTTTCTCATTATATTTCAGAATTACTGTTTTACAGGCTGCAAAAAACAAAGATCTCCTTTAGTAGCTGCCAGTATATTTATAAACGGTGTAAATGAAAATATATGGATGGAAATATATAAACTTTTATTGCAGCTGCCATAAATGTATAAAACTGCCTGGATTTATGGAGTCCAGGAATAAAAAAATGCATTAGATCGATGTTTCCTTATCGTAAATGCAGGAAATTCATGTCTTGACTGCCTTAAAACAAAATTAAGCTTCGTTTTGAATGCAAAAATATAATTGAATGCTGATAAAATAAGCATCTGTTTTTTGTCCAAAATGCAATTTTAATACACCTGCCTTATCTTATGATCTGATCATGTCAAGGAGTGCACAACGGTGAATCTCAAAATCTCATTTCATTCATTTGGTTTCTTACTTATTTTAACTCGATTCTTTGTTTATTAAAACACAAACATACAATTAAGCTGATCTCATGTCATTTTCATCTAATCTACAGGATTAATATCATCTATAGGCGCTTACCTTTTTGTGTCTATCTTTAAAAGGCAACGCCGGCCATGTCATTTCCTGCAAGAAGTCCTGCCACTGTTTCTGGTCCTGATCTGATGAGATGAAGACGATTTCCAATTTATCCTTGTGCTCCGATGATTTCTTAAACTTACTATAAAACTCGCAAAGACTCGCGTTGAACTGCTTGCAGGGACCGTTTAAACTGCAGCCGAAGTAGAGCCCGAGCAGGGACAGCTTGCTGCCCAGCGCATGAACATCTACCTCGGCTTTCTCCCCATTGACGAGCCGCTCTCCGAGCAGATCCACCAGAAACTCCGACATCGCTGCTGAGGTCTGGAAGCGGGCTGATTTTGCTTTGGTTGGCTTATTCAGACGGTTTGCAATGAAATCTAAAGTGCTCGGCAGAAATCCGCTGGCCCTGGAGCTCAGTTTTGGCCGTGCTGAAGTAGACGCGTGTATTAGGAGGACAGCGGCCGTCGCTCGTGTCCACTGTTAGCGGTGTTGAGGAATGCGCTTCAGTTATACACTGACTCTCCGCAGCAGCGCCGGCTCGCGTTGCTTGACTTTAGTGACATCTATTGGCTAGATTTTGCAATTGCACATCGACATATATTTCCAAAATAGTCATTTCCATAGAGATATCTTCAAATATACAAAAACATGTCAGATAAAATGGCATCAGATGACATTTTTCATGTCTGTGCCTGTAACACATACAATCTATTTGGTTTATAATTGAAAAGATCTGCCCTGTACAATAGCCTATTTTCTTTTTTAACATCTCAAAACATACAGTAGTTACCAAAACTGATGTTTGGGTGGGATATTTGCACAATATTTGCTTTTATATGGTATAAAATAGGGGGGGAAAAAACTTGGTTTAGGCATTGAATTGACTAATTTGCCAAAAGAGACGAATTACGTTTTTTGTGCAATATGGGTTTTATTCCAGTATGCAAAAAGTGCATGTAATCAATGATTAATATATTGTTGAACCTCCCTTGTTTACAGCAGTCTTTGTTCTGAGCATTGACTCAGTAAGCTTTGTGCATGTGTGCATGTAATTGTTTGGCAAGCCTTCCTTAAATTCTTTCCAAAGCTGAGCTTCAGCTAACACTCCAAGCACATCTATGCAACATGCATTAAGATCATTAATAATATGTTTGAATACAGGCAGAGGACATCACTGACCACTGCTGTATATTAGATTGTTTATTGTGAGACATTAATGCTGCATTAAGTAGTTCATTATATAACAGCATCAGTACATTCTCTATGTGTATTTGGTCAACTTGCTTTTGCGCATAGTAGAACAATGATGTCACAGTAATTATCTCCTGCATAACATGTTCTGCTGAATTAGCGGATAAAGCAGAAGACATACAGCAGGTCAGTACAGACAGCAACTGTTACTCAAGGTCACTCTGTGTTGTCTAAAACCAAAAACAGATTCTCTGTAATAAAGATCAGCATGAGCAGAAAATTACAAGACAAGATATAATTACAAACACATGATTTACTAGGACACACAGATGCTGCAGTTACATAAAGAATGTGAAACTCTTTAACAGAACAGTACCTACTAAAAATAACAAAATCAGGTACTCTTGTTATAAAATGATTTATTTTGTTCTGATTACACACACAAAAAAAGCACAATGACAATAAAAGGGAATTAAATCTTAGCTTTAAAGAAATCTTATCTGTAAAGAACACTCATGTTTTCTGACATAACTGCCCTAGAGATCAGGACATAAACCGTTTTTATTATACATGTTTATTAAGATCTTAATTCCCCCAGTTTTTTTATGTTAGTGTCAAAATTCATTTTTTTTAAATCACTTGATTTTGATTTGAAAATCAAAGGTAAATTGAAATAACTGATGTCACATTTAAAGCTCACTTTAATTTGCACTGATTTGATGTAAACAATACTTTAGAATCAACACGATCAACACAGGACAATCTCACTGCACAATTCCAGAGCCTCAGTTTGTTTTGCTTAACCATTAAGCGTTCAAGATCATAGATTACAAATGGAAACAGCACAAAACAGTCAAAACAAACGTCAGACACTTATGAAATGTAGCGGTTGGTATACAGCAATATTTAAGGATGCTAATCCTCTGTAAACATCATTCGAACCAGATCTGGTTTAAAACACTCCTCCTCAACCAGCTTCTGGGGCTGGAAACAGAATAATTACACATAATATAAATACACATTATATATATGTATATTTTTAAGTCTAGACCTAAATGTGGATCTCTGTGTATAACGCATTTACAAGCACAAATATTGTAAGCATTTATCTATTGTTTGTTACCGTTCCGTAGCGCAGAAGTGTGGGTACACCAGTCAGCTTTAAAGTCTTCTTAAAGTCGTTGTTTGGATCCTTCCAGCTGCAAAGAACAAAACAACAGTGAATGTAGATGTGTGGTGAATCTGTATTCTTATATTACTGGACAGCAACTGTCCAGTTAATGTGGCTTCTCTTATTCTGCAGTGTGGGATATTGATAGTGGATCAGTCTGTTTTAAGTAAGACACAATTCAAAAAATTTATGTGAATGTGTAGATTTTGTTTATGCTTTGTGTAAGTTGGGACCTAAAATGAAAATCTATAAAAATGTAAACATTTTTATATTTTCATATTTCTCTGACCCCTAAAATCTTAAAAATGTCCAGGCCAAAACATTTAGTAACTCCCTTTTACGATCATCATGTTATACATTAATATTTTAGTAATGTAATAGTAATGTATGTTCAGTTTAAAGCACTAGTCAAGAAAATATTGACTAGGTGAATTATATTTTGTTCCCATGGAAAAAAACAGGTTCAGGCTCTAGGCTTATTAAAATGAAACCTGTTTAAGCTGTAGTTTTCCATATTCATTTTAATACTCTATTGGCACAAAGTGTAAATAGAAAAACATCTTTATTAATCAATCAACGGAATGACACCAGATTTTATTGTATACTTACTAAGGTCTTTCTCCTACTTGGCAGTAAATGAAGACCGATCCCTCTGGAAGATGAGACATCTCTCCTCTGACAACTGGCTCTGCTGCAAAGCATTGAGAGTCTGTTTTTACATTTAACTAATTTAACTTACACATAGCGTGTTTTGTATTACATTTAAGTGTTTAGATGCATTTAAAAGAAGTTATTTACCTTTCACACAGTCCGGACACCAGCTCTTGCCCTGGTCATCTTTATCCCCTGAAAAGTAAGCGAATATGTCTTTCCCCTTCCGTTCAGACACAGCTTTACAAAACTCCTCATAACCATGAACAGAAACCTCTTCGTATTTCGCCATGATTTATTTAGTATTTACTAAATCCGTTGTATAGTAACAAAGTCCAACTACTGTAGTTCCGTCCCTGCAGGAAGTTGACGTTTAACACGTTGCTCTGTATGGAAGTTGAACTTGAAGTACGTTTAAACGTCCGCTAAAACAAGAGTCAAAAATTTAAAATAAAAGTCTCACACGACGCTTCAGAAAACGAACAAAAAATGAATATTATAGAAATGCTAATTATTTATTTTTGCTGTTCCAGGTTTACTTATGAAGCTCTCAAACGACATATTTATTAAAAAAAAATAACAATACTTATATTGTAAAGTGATTTATTCTTAGAAAGTTTTGTTTGAATAGCACATTTGAAACATATGGCTGATGTCCCATTATAATTGGAAGACTGTCACAGTAATATATTTACCTTCACTTCAACAAAATTTTAAAATACATATATAATTTACACATAATGTACATCACGGATGGGCAACTTTGATAATGACGAGGGCCAGTTGTCCTTTAAACCAAGGGGCCAGATTACTAATTTACACTCACATATTTTGCATCATCTTCCATTATATTTTATTGAGGGAAATTTTATTGAAGGAACTCAGTGTACAATTAGTTCAAGTGTGTGTGTGTGTGCGTGTGCGTGTGTGTGTGTGCGTGCGTGCGTGTTTAAAAAAAAGTTTAACTTTAAAACTGCAATTATGCTAATTTAAATGGTCAGCTTCATCCACAAGCAAATGTAAATGTAAATTTCAATTGCACTAAATGTACACAAAACAAATGTACAAAGGTCCTATCTTACAGAACATTTTCAACAAAACCTGAAATAAAGTGCTTAACAAAAACATGTTATTACCAAAATCCACATATTACTATTAAAGATATCCCTGACTGAATATAAGAATATAATTTTTCAGTGATAAAAATTGATAAAAAATTACAGTGATGGGCGGGAAACACAAATTCTGGAATCTTGGCATTGTGACATCACAAAGCCCGTTCTCTCTCTCTCAGAGTATATAAGGAGGAGGTTGAGCTGGGTTGGGTCATTAATATTTGGTCAGATGAAGCTGCTGGATTTAAATCGCTCGGGAGGGAATCGGGGTCTTTGGATTAGTCGTTAGCTGTCAGCAGTGTTTTGTTATTGTGCCAGAGGAGAACTGGCCGTCCCGGTTGAGTCTGGGTTCTCCCAAGGTTTTTTTTCCCTCCATTGATTGTCCATTGGAGGTTTTGGTTCCTTGCCACTGTCGCCTTTGGCTTGCTCACTGGGAGACTGCTGACAGAAACATGTAGTCTTTTCTGTAATTTAGTAGTGCCGGAGTATGTTTACATAGTATATTTTACCGTAAGTAGTTCAGGTATTCATCATTAGATAGGCTTGTTTCCTAACTCTGATGTTGCGCTTTGGGCGGGGCCTGTCAGTTTCCCTGCCTACACTTTAGCATTGATTTCTATGCAAGACTTCTATGCTAGATTTCTATACTAGATTTCTATGCTGGATTTCTGTGCTGCATTTCTATGTTAGGGTGGTGCCCTGTGCTTGCAAACTTGTTTGTAAGGCGCTTTGCATAAAAGCGTTATGGGGGGGGGGCCCGGGTGGGGACACAGGGCGGGTAGGGGAGCTGCTGGTTCACCCCAAAGCCTCGTTCGGAGTTAGAAGTAGGGTTCCAAACTGTAAGGTGGGTGGGTGGGAAACAGGGCGGGCCCTAAATATTTAAAGCATCTAATGGTGAATATCTTGGTGCAACGTGTCACCGCTAATTTGTAATTCATTGATATGTTATTTAAATGAGAGAGTTTTGTTAAATACGTCTGTGTATATTCATATCTGACCAAATAAAATTGAAAGAAACTTATATCATGTGTCATGGTTGTTTGTTTTCATGTCAGAGAACAGGTTGTTTTTCACTTTCACTAATATGGTGATTAATTGATGTTCCTCAGATTAGAGAAGAATAGAAATATAGAACTGCAATAGAAATAACTACATAAACCGTGAAAACCTGCTATTTTACTTGSCATAAAAATGAAGTTTTTATTTGTATTTTATATAATCGATTAACAGTCAATATGAATGAATGTTTACATGCATATGGTTTAATATTCCGATGAAAATAATTAAAATGAAAATCAAAAATCGCACAATAAAATGTCAACACACACCTTACCCAAATAGCAGCATGTCCTGAATAAAACAAGAAATACATAATTTAATATTTCAATATTAAAAACCATCCAATGCAGAGCTCAACTCGTCCAAAAATGTCAACAAATATCAACACAGCACAAATTATAAAATGACACAATTTGTGACTCATTTACGCAGATTAAGTTATAATCCTACATGAACTCTTTGACTCTTACGATCACACTGGTGTGATAAAAACCTTTAGTGCCTCCCGGACAAACATAACGGTGCATAATTTACCATCATCTAACACAGGGATGGGCAGTGGTATGAATCTGAACTAAAGACTTCTCTGCTTTCTCTGTCACATGGTTATTGAAATGTAACGGCTTTAGAAGTCTATATAGCCCGTCATATGGGCAACATATGGGTAACTATTTTTGAAGCATGACAGCCCTATTTACTAAAAGCTAGAAAACTATTTGTATTTGATAAATAAGAAATAATAGAAAATCATATGTTCTAGGTGATTGTGGGCGTTATTTTAAAGACCGTTTTTAAAAGTCATGTGTATAGAAAATGCAGTAAAGCACGTTTTATAACCATCTTCAAGAGAGGACAGTTCATTGACCACACTGTGTAAATATAACACTTGCCACTAGATTTTCTTGTTGTGTAAAATATGTAAAACCTCGTAGATTAATTCTCTTTAGGAATAATGACTGGCGTTTGTTTTAAAAAGGACAGTAATTCGACTGGCACTTGTGAAATATACGACTGGTGTCCCGTTGAAAAGAACCTGCGGCCAGAGTAAGAATATTTTCTTAGTCCTACAATTGTTTAAAACTTATCCACCGCTAGATGGCGGTAGAAATATGATGTTGACATTGCTTGAATTAATAGCGCACTCTTAACAGAAATTTCTTATAGGGTTCCATTGTTGAGAAAAGCTGAAAATTTCACATTGTACATAAATAACTTCATTAGGTTTTCCTAAGTAAGTTCAAATTCTCAAAGTAAGAATTAACTAATGCATGCAAATTCAATAGTAATCAGTTGAAACTTCATAATAACAAGCATATAAAATAATTCCCTGAATATGACCATACCATTCTAACACTACTGATTCAAGATTCAAGATTCAGTATGACCATACAATGTTCACCTATAGAAATGTGTGAAATTTTCCAATTCCCCAAAAATATATTTTAAATAATATTTTCCTCCCAGGGTGTATACATCAGTGTACTCCTGTACCTAATGAAACAGAGCAGTCTGTACAGAGAGAAGAAATATGAGACAATAAGCAGGTATGTAATGTAAACTTAAATTAAGATTACAAAGAGTAAATCAGTACAGAACAGTCAGTACATGCAACTGTGAGAGCATCATTTACCTGTATTACATTACCTCAGGAATGACACAAAACCAAAGAAGCCAGAAGATGTGAAGAAGCCATCACAACAGGTCATGTTACTGTCTGCTATACCCCCTGATCTATAGACACTGAAGAAACACCACATACACTCTCCAGTTTTAAACCTTATAGATCTATATCTATAATATAGTTATCTATAATATGTCTTATATATTATAGAAGTGTACATGTAAGTTTTAAATAGTATTTTTTTCAAAGGCTTACTAACTGTGAAATAATAAATAAGTCAACAATACCTATATACTTGAATTTTTGAAAACATCTATTTGTAAAGTTTCTGTGGTTATTACAGGTTACTTTAAAACACTTAATACACTAGACTATTAATGCAGCATTTGTGATGATATAATATTGAACTGTACAGAGTTTGACTTACAAGTAAAAATGGTAAATTATTTACCTGTTGTTTAAATAAACCACTGTGACATGACATTTAGTGGTGTCCAAAGGTCTTAAAGGCACAGCACATTACTGTGTGCAGACATACTGTTTATGTATACTGTATGTTATGTACTGTATGCTTTAAATCACTGACAAACACCTATTATCTTTCAACAGTCCTTTTCCTCAGCCATAATTGAGGAGATGCATTTTAACTGTCAATATTTTTCCCCTTAGCAATGCCCTCCAAGTTAGTTACAATGGAAAACAGTATATTGATGTTCTAAAATTGACTACACACAAAGGCAGGATGCACCAAAGGCTCATTATATCTTTATTATTATTATTATTATGGCACTACATTGATGCAGTACTGAGTTTAGTAAAAAACTGTAGAGTATTTCTGATTTTCCTCTTAATCCCTATAGAAGATGGCACAGTTTTAAACAAAGCCAATTAGAACGTGTCAGATAAAAGCCCTGGGGTTACTCGGACAAGACGCAGTTGCCAAATCTGTTCTGTGGGTGGTAATCCATGTAAAATAGTGTTTTTTTCCTTCTTCAGATGTTAGACACCTTTAGATCTTCTTGACAAGATTATAACTGAACCCACAAGAACAGGAAATATCATGCTGGTGTAGCTACAGCACCAGGTTACCTAGCTTTAAAAATCTTTATGCAAATTTCTGAGTTAAACTTTCAACAAATATCATTTTAGGGCAAAACATGATTTATTAGGAATTGCTATTTTGGCAAAACAGTTGCATTTCATACAGTGAGAACAGACCCAAGTGCAAGTTTTCAGTTAATTGTGGAGGACAACCCCCCCTAAAACTATATTGCTATTGGTTAACGTAAGAGGTGATTGTTATTTTATGATTAAAGAAAACAGACATTTAGTTGCAAATAACATTATGAATAATGCACATTAAGATCAGGAACTTGTAATAAAGCTGCAAACTGTAACTTTCTTGGATTAAAAATTATTAAAAAATTGTTACTGAGATAGAACAGATCAGTGTTTAAAACAATCTTCTCACCTATCATCGATTCAAAAGAAATATACCTGAAGTAACCTGCAATTTAATGTTTCAAACAAAGATGGTGTCAGAAGCAAAAGTTATGAATTGTAGCCATTTTGATTTCAGGTTGACTTGAGATTGCAATTAATCCAATTAAAAAATCTAAACCGTACAAACAGCAGAAATATCACAGTCCCAAAATCCCAGCCGTACAAGAAAAACTCAAACACACTTTGCAAATGCAAATCAAACTTTATTTTGGTTAGAGGGGAATGTTTGTGCAACACCTTCCTGAAAAAATGTGTATCTGGAATGACAGTTTTCGGTTACACAGAACAGGTGCACACTGCTACCATTCTAGTGACATTTTGTTCTTTGGTGGAACAAGATGAAACACACTCAACTACTTCATACACACACTCCCAAACTACCATTGGGTTGTTTTGTTTATTGGGGGGTGGGGTGGGGGTGATGGGAGTTGTAGTGCATGTGCTCCAAAAGACAAAAGAACTTTCCAAAGCGTTCCTTTGAATGTTTCAAGGACACTATGGGAGTTAAGCGGCGTAGCTCTCGCCACCTAAGTGATTCAGCAGCAACGATTCTCATCCAAACATATCTTGCACCTGGAGCAGCACATGGTTCATTTTTATTTTTTTAATATCAGTAGTTTTAAAGTAGCTCAGTCCCTCAGCACTATGTCTACAGAACGTGCACTAGCGCTGGCCCGCGTTTCCATCCTGACGGTCATGTACACACAGTCCACGTCAGCCCAGAGGAGGCACTTCACACAGAGATAGAGTAACTATTGAAAGAGTAACCTGACTTTGTACTTGTGAGCTGTAACAAGGCATGAAATGAGGATCGAAAGAAATACAGGAAGTCTAAACGTTCAAGCCTTACAAAGACACAGTCAAATGGAATAACTTATTACATCAGCTGGCGCTTCACCTATTAACAATATTGCATTGCAAAAAAAGGCATAATATAAATTAGATCTTAACTCTATCCTTACAACATTTATAAGAAATAACTTTTTGTAGTCGGAATAAAAATAGCAGCTTCGTGGGCAAAGTAAAGGAACATAAAAGAAAGTTTTAACTAGGCCTTCTTGCAAACGCAAGTCTCTCTCGCCATTAAGCCCAGTTGTAAAACGTTTACTCAAATTTTTCTTTACGTTTGCTCGCATTTTTGTTTATCATGCCAAATGAAGCATTTGCCCATGATGCAAAACATATTTAGGACTTGTTTTGCTGCAATGATAAACAAAGGTAATCAAAATAAGTTTGGGAAAGATAACGTAACATGGTCTGAACGTGACAGCTGTTACAGCCCAGTACTACACATATTTAAAAATGCTAAATACAAAAAAATGTACAGCTTGACAAAAACAAATATCTAAATATCATTCATTTATATTCTACACCATGTTTATGGTCAAGGATAGTTCAAGGATCAAATATTTAAGGCTTTTGAGGGGCAAACAGGAAGGTTATGATAGCGGGTGTCACAGCTCCACCCATTTGCTCACCTGCTGTTGCTCCACCCAAGTCTGACAATACACATGTACCACTGGCCTGGTCTGCCCTAATAAAGGTGGAGAGACTCGCCCAATGTTTGGAAAGTCTGAGTCAAGGGGGAATGAGAAGAGGCACAGGTAGACCTGAGAGAGAAACTCCTTATGGGAGTTAAACTGTGAAGCATGGGATGGAACAATTGACATTTTTGCAAGGCAACAAATAAACTACAGAGGTTTGTTTATTTAAACTTAAAAAATGGTTAAATACCCAAATTTCTGTCATTAATAATCTATTAAGTTCTTCCAAATCAATACGCTCTTATTTTTTCCTGTGATGGGCAAAAGTAGATATTTTTGAAGACCTGTGACATTGTTTTGAAGTTCATAGTGACCAAGACCTGTCAAATTTATTAATCACTATATTTACTATATATAAGTTCTGTATGAAGAACAGACCATAACAGAAACTGTTATTTACCATTCATCTTAACTTCCGTTCAAAGCTTGCATTCAGTTGCACAGCAAAACCATTTGTTTTTACACACAGTAACCAAATACAGAACTACGCTACACACAAGCTTTAAGGCAGA
This sequence comes from Ambastaia sidthimunki, assembly GCA_036877625.1. Taxonomy (NCBI): domain Eukaryota; kingdom Metazoa; phylum Chordata; class Actinopteri; order Cypriniformes; family Botiidae; genus Ambastaia; species Ambastaia sidthimunki. The sequence continues at coordinate 15,080 of JAZGTK010004880.1, forward strand.
GCTGAATTATCTGTAAATAATGAATTGCATCTCAATCTGACCCTCACACAAAGCTATCATACAGCTCAGAAACACAAATTAGCAACTTTTATAATGCATTTTTTATCTTTCAAACAATGGTCACTATGAACTGCTAAAAAAACCTTCTAAAAAAGCTTATGAGTTTGTAACAATGTCAAGGCAACTAAATAAATGGCAGAACTTGTTTCATTTTGGGGTGAATAAACTATTGCTTTAAAAAAACCTCTTGCTTCAGTTACTTCCCCATTGTTAGACCAACAGACCTGCGCTGTGTCAGCGGCGATGAATTTCAGCTATTTTAGATAAGGACGAACATGATACATCAAGAGCCTGTGGTGGGTGGAAAATGCACTGGCAGGGTTGAGTCGACAGACAACAGCGTGTGACAAAGATGGAAGTGAACCCGCCAGGGTGGAACGGTATGGTGTTAATGATGGAGCAAAAGCAGGGAGCCAATCCGCCCCAGCACACAGCATTCACACAGGCTAATCGCACCTCTCGGTTACAGTAGCACACAGTGAAACACAGGCTAGCCAGCGCTACTAGCGCTCGTTTACATTGCGCGTACACCGACACACTTCCATCATCTAATTATGGTGAAGGATATCTTTAACAACAAACTTCCAAATGACAGAAAATTTGGGTCATCCTTTAAATGTTGGTCCGCCATACTACAAACAGTGAATAGAAGCCTGCCAGCAACCTCTTTTAAAAAACCTTCCAATGAAATTCAAGTAGTAACAATTAAATTGAGAGAAAATAAAATTGAAGCTATGCAACTAGGGCACAGCACAAGTCCCAAAGCAATTTCAGTCTACAGCCTTCTTCACTGAAACTGAAGTCTAATAGTATATTGAAAAACAAATAAAGGACACAAAAGCTTTACATGACACTTATGAGCGAGGATTAACATTTTACACCATGTGGCTACATAACCACCGTGTAACAATCCCAACTAAGACTATAACCTGATTAATGTTCAACAGTCTGAAAAAGAAACAGTCTGGTTATATGTGCATATCCCAGTATCAGTTTGCACTTTCATTTCGATTCAGAATTAGTTACAAAAGCACAATATGTAAACATTGAGTGGAAAATAATAACAAAACCAACCTCTATACATAGTACATGTAAGCCGTTAGCTTAGAAGGAAGAAATAACCAAATATTTCAGTGTTATGGCACTCCATGAACATCTTCAGTGAATAAGACCAACCTGTTAAGAGATAGTACTTCAAATCTCAAGTAGGCCTAAACTACACACTAAGTGCAGAAACTTTATCTGCTTCTTGGATATTTTCTAGAAGATAAACAGAAAGAAAAGAAGCTAATTAAAATGTTGCGTGATGCATTTTTCCATTCGTTATATCCAGAGCAGACAGGAATGGATAAAAACAATGTCGATTTCACATACAGATGCTTTTATGGCTGTTTCTGAAGGAAAGGAATAAATACATGCCTACATTTCTTCCAATGGCTATTTAATAAATCTAAACTAGTAGAAATAAAAAAATTAAAGAAAACAAAGAGACACATGGTGTACGATGGGTTTCAGCTGTGACAATCACGTAAATCATCATACAGGAAACATTCAGTAGATCATTTGCAAGACTCAGAACAAAAAATGGGATGAGGGGCTGGGTCAAATCTGACTAACACTGAATCAGGACCAAGTATGAACTGGACCGCAGCTCATCTATACCCTGGGTGGTGAATGTGCACATTTCTACTATCACCTGAATCTGTGGCCCTGCTGACGGAGGCTCTGTGCATCTTAGCCATTGTGCCTGGATTTTGAGCTCGGAAACAGGGTGGCTGGAAGTCACCTCCCATGTACTCCATGCCCTGCATCAGGTTTGTCTGGCTGGAGGTGGCTGCCCCGGTCCTGTACTGTGCTCCAGGGGTGCAATCTAGAGAGGCCCCTGAGAGGCCCCCGTGGAATGGCCCCACCAGGTCTTGAGACCCTGAGCTGTCACTGTTTGGTGTAGGCAAGATGCTGTTCCAAGGAGGCTGCATGTAATGACCATTGCTGTAGCTCAAGGCCCCTGGCATTCCATTAACTGGAGGAGATGGTGTTGGTTTGTCTATAGGGGGCTTCAAGTGAAAAGGTTGACCCATGCACACATCCTGTGAGTAGCTCATGCCCTTGGTGAGGAATCCAGGCCCCAGCAGGACCTCTCTGGGCAGGTTCTTGGCCTGGTGAGCTCCCTCCGGGAGATGCTGAAGGTGCGTCAGCTGGTGCTGGCCCCATGGGCCCTGCTGACATTGTTGCTGCAGTAACTGTGGCTGAGACTGCTGTTTCATGTCATTATGATAGACTGGCATCCTGTTCAACACAGCAATGTCAGGCAGTGGTAGGGCCGTGGTAGGGCCAGCGTTATCAGAGTTACCGAGAATGCATGATGGCGGGGGACCTGCAACAGGGTTATGGGTGCACACTCGGGAGCTTGCGTTAATGAGCTGGTTGCGGCTGATGGGGCTGGGGTTGGCAATCTGTCCTTCACACACGGAGGTAGAGCCCATGCCAGCTCGAGCCTGGCAGAACTGGTTGATCTGATTGACAATGCTGCTCAGGTCACTGGGCCGGTTCTGGTGGAGGCTGGCAGCCATGGACAGAGGAATAGTTGAGGTAGACATAGTCACATTGGGAGGGGCGTCGGCATCAGGCAGCTTGTGTTGGATCTGTAAGCCCACCAGGGGTGGCTGCAAGACCCCGGGGGCTGGAGGGCCGGCACAAGTGGCCTGCGGCATGGGCTGGGATTGAGAGAAACCCTGCAGGCTTACCGACTGCGCCATGTCGGGCAGATGCCTGAGCCCCTGCGGGCCTGGCAATTTCGGTTGCTGCTGCATGAGAGTCTGTTGGTGGTTCAGGACGTGGTGAGCCTGGTTCTGATGCAAGGCCTCCTGATGGGCCAGGCTCTGCTGTGGTTGTAAACTTGTCTTCTGCTGCGACAGGGACTGTGGATGGACCTGCAAGGCCTGAGAGTGACCGAGATTCTTCTGGCCTAAAGGCGCCTGTGACTGAGGCAGAGTCTGAAGGTGTGGAACAGTGTGAGGAACGTTTAAAGTGCTAGGATTAGCGTAAAGCCCAACGTGCGGGTTCATGATGAGCTTGGGCAAAAAACGGGCTCGGCCGCCTTCAATGTCCTTGAGGATCCCTTTGACAGGGACTTTGACGATGGCCAAGAGGCCCGTCCGCGTGTTGACCTGAGGCTGGTAGGGGCTGTAGCGTTGCCTGGAGGTGTCAAGACCGTTTACGGTGGAGCGGATATGCTTTCTCTGAGGTACTTTAACACTATTAGGGAAGATTTTTATAGTCAGTGGATTATTGGCAACTTTCTTAGCATAGGCATCCAATTCCGCTGGGGTAGGGTAGTGTGCTGATCTCATTCTTTGTGTAATGTCCCCTGTGGGTAAGAGAATAAAAAAAGAAAGATATTGAGAAAAAATGCTGAGCTTATATGATACCATATGAGGACCCCAAGCAAACACTGTCAATGTCCAACACAGAGCACAGTACTACAGCCTACACTGAAAACAGTCACAGATGGATAGTTCTAGTGTAGACAGTTTGATAACAAAGGGAGCAGTTTAGATCCTGAGGTGTCTAGCAGTTCACATCTGGTGTAGTCACAAGGTTTTATACTATTGCCTTAGTGAATTTATACAGAATTCAAATTATGTGAGATCACACCATCAAAGGTGTGAACATGGCATGTTATAAAGTGTGTTATTGTTTTCAGTCTTTAGCTATTTAAGGTGAAGCAGCTGTATTTCTATCAAATAAAATACATATAAATTCCAAATACGAACAGAAAATTCTATAAAACATTCTCATTGAATATTAAACAACATGCATAACTGTAATATAAATCTATGTAAGTAATCAATTTTGGTCTGAATTTCTTGCAAAATCAACTATATTGTTATGTATCATGTTACAATGATATAACATGACTTAAAACTGTGAAACATTGTGATTTTGGCTGAATAACTGTCTGGAACTCAAAGCACGCAGTCTAATCACAGCTCAGACTGTTGTAATACAGAATGTTAATAGGCACTTACATTTCTGAAGTCCAGTGTTCATCTGCGTGTGAGAGAGAAGCCAGTGGGAGGGGTCTGATACCGGCAGACAGGCCAGCATGTCACGCTGAGACTAATGTAGCATTGGACTTGTACTCCTCATCACACTGTGAAGAAAACAGTGGCATAAGGAACAAAAATGGACTCATCCATTTCTTAAAATACATTGTGTAAAAAAAGCAGCTATTTTCTCTCAGACAGTGTCGTCAGAGACATTAAAGCGATCTAATTTTATGTGTAGGTGTAATGGAACACACGCCACAATTTGAGATAATTAGGGTAATAAATTATACCAGGGAAATTTTTAGTTTAATCAGCTGCGTTTTTTTGTTAAAGTAGCCCCTGCAGAAACAGAATAAAACAGCTTAAACCAGTCTAAGCTGGTCCTAAGGAGGTTTTGGGGAATTTCTTTTTTTTTTAGCAGATCAGGCTAAAGAGCAACTACACCAGTTTAAGCCAGCTAAGATCAGCAAAGCAGCTCAGGCTGCTTCAAGCTGTTTTTGTTTCAGACAGAACATCAAGCTGGGAGCCAGTATATCATCTGCAGAATGAAAATCAGCACACCATGAATATCCAAACAAGGCAAGTACTACTGAATAGACTGTGTTAGTCAACAAATGACATGATTTATGGCCGGCAGTGAGAGAAACGGCATTCGCCGTAGCACACAAAGGCCCCACCCCTGCTAATTTACCTGAACATCCATCAAATGCAGGGGCAATGGATCTCTGTAATTGCCTCATTGTAGCCATTTATTTAAATATCATGCATTCATCCATGACCTTTTTAAATAGCTCTCCGAAACAGCTGGTGTCAGGGCCTATGGTGCACACCCTGCAGTTTAAGTGTCAGGAGTGCGATGCAAACGCATTCTCTCGTCTGCCTGGCAGGTGCCCAGGGGCACGGCAGGGGATGCGACAACACGACCACGGGCTCCCAGCTGACTCCTCCAATCTGAGATGTGCAGGTGTCAGAAAGTGCTGTCGAGACAGAGCCCGACATGTTCCAACCACCCCACCCCCAGATATTTTCATCTGGAAACTGCGTTTAATTTTTCACTGAAGAAGGTGTTATCAGTTGAAGCTCAGACACACAAAACCAATATAAACTTCGAAACACTCTATTTGCAAGGAATCAGAGGACTGACCCATGGATCTACTCTGATATCAACCTTAAAATGGCTCAGTAAATGAGGGGAGATATTTATTTAGTTGGTGAGATTCAGTAAACCTTTGAACTGGGCCTAATATCACGCCAAAGCTCCTAAAACCAAATACTGCTGTGTGGCCACCAACTCTGAGCAATTTGTTTGGCTGACATCCTAGCTGACGCACATTAAATCCCAAACACATTAAAACGTTTCATAACAAAACCAAAAGAAGCTTACAAAAAGCTGAAATGCATTGAGAAATCTAGGACACATTTCATCAACACAACTAGCTAAGTGCGAAACAGAACCACTACAAGTTTAAAGTATAACAGGTTAACTATCTTGCTGTATCATCTACCCAATAATAAATCTGTTAGCCACCAAACTTTGCTTAGCCACAAGCTACATGCATAAAAATGATCTCAATACAGATCAACACTCAATCAATATAGGGTCACTGGAGTACAATGAACACCCATCTACCCTTTAGATATGATGTAACTAGTTGATTGAAGGTTTGTTGTGTTCATCTGATTCCCAGATAACTAGACAACAGGCTAAAGCTAAAGTAAAGCGTAACTGGTCTAAGATTTCATCCTGTCTTAAGATCACTCGCTACTGCCACTAGCATATAGCCTGTCTTCTTTATGCGAGCCATTGCCCGGCTTTAAGCTCCCAGTTTCTCAAAATCACATTAAAAACATCAAATCGGAAGTGTCAAATGTGAAACTTACTCTCTGTCTTCGGGATGAGACATGCGATTGTTTAAAAGAGCATTTTGGTGGGTTATTCGGCACCTGTGCCGTGGATGTGTCGAGAAAGCGCTTGTCTAGTCACTGCTGCTGCCCAGTGCCCACTGCTGCAGCCTCTCCGCGCATGCGCATTGAGTTTTTCCCACGTCTTCCTCGCTGACGTCTGGGAAATGCGAAGGGAACTTTGGTTCGACGCGCTACCTACTGGATCGGAATTACATTGCGTCGACAACTTCGTAACTATTATCTTTATTTCCTAATTATCATCTCTGTTAATTGTCATCTCTGTCTTTCTTTAAACTGTGACAATTATTATTTTATTATATATTATATACACAATTATATATAATATTTATTTTGGTGTGCTGATGAAATACAATTATTATAAAGATTGTGTCATTTAATTTTTTTATCAATTTTTCTTTCTTTCTTTCTTTCTTTCTTTCTTTCACAACTGCACACATATACACAAAGCTATCAATTGCTGGATCTGGCTTTTTTCAAGCTTTAAAAATAAAAAAAAAATTCACATTGAATATATATTAATATACATTTTGACTACTAATGAATCATATCGCATGTGCAATACAGTTGCAGAACTGCGCGTGTTGATCTGTTAAAGGACATTGTCGCATAGAACAGGGTGAGACACTAACGTAGTATTTACAGTAATCATGACAACACATTTTCAGTGTCTGTAAACCTAGTGAGCTCCCTACCTAGACAACATTCCGGGCACTATAGACGAGCTTAAAATGCTATCTATTTAGGCAGCACACTATGTTTTAAGACACGGTCACACAATATCGCGTATCCTTCCTTCCTGTGGTGGGCAGGGTCGCTTGTGTTGACAAACATTTATTTTCTCACTAGGGCGGGGGACAGTTCAGTTTTACGAGTCAAGACACGGATAGATACATTGTTACAGCTTTCTCCAAGATATAGGAATATATAAGGAAGGATTAACATTTTGTATTAAATGCAAGAATGGGTTGCTGCCTGACTGTTGGACCGAACGAAGCGCTCGTTGTATCAGGTAATGTGATCAGTGCTTGTGGGTTTGCCATTGCAATAAAGAGGGCCTGTGTATATTATACATTTTTTTATGCATTAATTCTGTATTTAAGGTTGTATTTCAGTGCTTGCTTTATAGGTATTGAGAATCGTGTTTAATATCAAGCAGTCGTGTCTTAGCTAGCTACAGTCACGTTAGCTTCCGCCTTTACACGAGAGTCAATCTTATCAGCTGTATCATAGACGTTTTTCACACTTAACATATTTTTAAATATAACATATTTTTAGATCTATTGTATTTAATTATATAGATTTACTTACTAGATTATGGTATTTAAATGATAGTACATAATTTCCAGTATGTTTGCTAATATGTCCTGTTACTTTATTGTGAATTATTATTTAATATCTCTGGAATAGACTTCTTACAAATTATACTAAAATCTCATATACCTCGAATAAACAGTGTCTTTAATGCTTAATAGTGATCTGACTGAGTGTCATGGATGATTTTCGGATATTTTTAAAATTAGAAATTACACTAAACGAGGAATTACCACGTTTTTTAACACATACACGTAAAAATACAATATAACAGGAATTGTTCCGTAGCGTGGTAAACATATCAAAGTACAATCAAACCATTACTGTACTATTGTAGTACCACAGTCCTTTTATGTAAGGGCAATATAGCATCATGTTTAAATCATCAGGACTCATATGACACAGATCATATTCTTGCAATGTTTAACTATATCATTGGAGATTATCCCCGAAGTGGCTGATGCAGAGCTTGTCTTTTATCTTCCAGGTGCCTGTTGTGGTTCTGATGCAAAGACGTATGTGGTGGGAGGTTGGGCATGGGCTTGGTGGCTTATATCAGACACTCAAAGGTAATGTCAGCAAGATACATATAAAAGTATAAAAGCATCAGATTTCACTACGTGCAGTGTAAGTTCAGAGTAGCAATGCCTGTTTTGTAGCATGTCTGGGGTGTTGGTCAAACCAGTTTGGCTGTGCATGCTGTATAAAGGTTCTCAAAGATAACTTTCACACATTCACTCTCTTTATCGGAAATCTACTGTGCGGTTTTAAATGGCCTTGATCAGCTTAATTGGCTGATCTGTGAGCTGATCGATGGAGTTATTATGTGTGTCTATTAAACATTTGCTTTAACCTTTTTCATTGGACATCTTTTATCACATACTTACTAAGTGGCTGCTGTTGTTCGTGGTCACTCCATTGTTTGAATTGTGCAATGCTAACAGCCTGTGAAAGTCTGGTTTTTCTTGCTTTAGTAACAATCTTTTGCACTTGAAGGTCATGTTTACCCACTGGTATTTCTTCCCAGAATTACACTAGAAATTATGACATTACAGCCTAAGTGTGA